>MKYO02002150.1:30924-45192 GCA_002013955.2 Citrus medica
TTCACTACTAGGCTTCGTTGCCCGGTGGTGAACTCACCTCCTCTCCACATCCCTTGAGGGCATGAGGCTCTTAATAGGGGCTCGATTTCTCTTGTCCAAAAGGTTTGGATATAGAATAGGTATCTCCCTAAATATTTATTGGAATAAATTTCTAAGTTAGTTCTCATGTAAATTTTGGAGTGTACTACAAATATATGTATCTAGATTCTCAGTAAAATTCAGAGTATAACATATTTGTAGGTGGTAAATATTAAAAAAAAAATGATTTCATTTGCCATTGGGCTCATAATTTAGAAAAGGCTTGAGTCCCAACTTTGATGATTTGTTTGATACTCCAATTTCTTCTCTTAATTATAAAACTATTTAGGTGAAACAACTTAGAATACGTAGCACTACTCATATTTTTAAGTAATAACAGACATCGCACAATTTTATTTTAAAATTCACCTCAAGTGATGTGGCATGTGATATGTCTCTTATTATGTGGTTGATGATTTTTCATTAATTTTATTTAAATTAATTATATTATCTCATAAATCAATATATGAATGCTATATTATTTGTAATTAAATTTTTATGGTAAAAATTTGTGATGTGTAGCACACTACACATGTATCTCAATAAGAATGCTAAATTTATTTGAGTAAATATATCTTTCTAATATTAATAGGGATAGAAGCATCTCAATATGATAATAAAGTCTAAACCGCAACATCATAGAATTTATCTAAGTTAGTTCTAGTAGATTTCTGATTGCAGTATATCGGCAATTAAATAGAGAGTGCCCACATTTCTCATAATTATAACCTAAAAGCATTAAAAGTAAGGCTACCCAAGTGGACGTGCCGGAGTGGTTATCGGGCATGACTAGAAATCATGTGGGCTCTGCCCGCGCAGGTTCGAATCCTGCCGTTCACGTTTTGAAACTGTTTAGTTTAATCATTTTTTTCGCTTCGCTTCGTCAAATAGAATGACACACTCAATAATTTCACTGAACAATGGAAAGCCATCCACCAGGTCCATGCTCGTTGTATCAACAATTTGGTAACAATGTTGCCAAATATTTATTCCTCCTCTGCTCTTGACAGATTCAGCGAATAAGATGACACTAAATAATTTCATCAAACGATGTAAAACCATCAAGCAAATCCACCAAATCCATGCCCATTTCCTCACCAAAGGCCTTCTCTTTCTCAGCCCTTGTCACATTCTCACAACAATCCTCTACGCAATCACCACTTTTAAGCCCATATCGTCAGCATCGTCACCCACTACAGACCCATTAAGCTATGCATTGTCGATTTTCAATAATATTCCATACCCTTCAACCTTTTCTTATAATACCATCATTCGTGCTCACACCCTCTTCTCCTCGCCCCTCAACGCTGTCGTTTTGTTCTCCCAAATGCGCACCGTTTCAATCCCTCCTGACTTCTATTCCTTCCCTTTTCTCCTTAAAGCATGTTCTCAACTCTGCTCCCATTCACTGGCCCAAACCATTCACTCTCAAGTTTTGAAACTTGGGTTTATTTGTGATGTGTTCGTTTTAAATTCTCTCATGCGCGTGTACTGTATTTTTCACCGTCTAAGAGATGCGCAGGAACTGTTTGATGAAAGTTTGTACAGAGATGTGGTTTCTTGTAACACATTAATAGATGGTTATGTGAAGGCCGGCGATTTAGCACACGCGCGTCAGTTGTTTGACACAATGCCATTTCGTGATACTGTGTCGTGGGGTACCCTTGTGGCGGGGTATGCACAGAGTGATCAATGCCAAGAGGCTATTCAACTCTTTTGCAACATGATGGATTTGGATATTAAACCTGATAATATTGCTTTAGTTTCTGCTCTTTCAGCTTGTGCCCGATTGGGAGAACTAGAACAGGGGAAGAATATTCATCGTTATATTGAACTTAATCAAATTCGAGTTGATTCATTTTTGTCAACTGGGCTAGTTGATTTTTATGCAAAATGTGGTTACATTAACACTGCTATAGAGATTTTTGAATCAAGTCAAGAAAAGAATTTATTTACATGGAATGCAATGCTTGTTGGTCTTGCAATGCATGGCTTGGGCAGGCTATCACTGGTTTACTTCTCTAGAATGATAGAGGCTAGAATTAAACCCGACGGCGTCACCATTTTGGGAGCTTTGGTGGGCTGTAGCCATGCAGGTTTAGTTGATGAAGCGAGAAAGCTGTTTGATGAGATGGAATCTGTTTACGGGGTTTCTAAAGAGCTAAAGCACTATGGGTGCATGGCGGATTTGCTTGGGCGAGCTGGTTTGATTGAAGAAGCATTGGAGATGATAAAGAAGATGCCAATGGGGGGTGATGTGTTTGTTTGGAGTGGTTTGCTTGGAGGGTGTAGGATTCATGGTAATGTTGAGATTGCGGAAGCAGCAGCAGAGCATGTGATGAAGTTGAAACCTGAAGATGGTGGGGTTTATAAAGCACTGGCTGATGTTTATGCCAATGCGGATAGATGGGAAGATGTTGTTAAGATACGGAGATCTTTGGACGCTGGGAAGATCAAGAAGAATGCTGGCTGTAGCTTGATTCAATTGAATGGGGTTATGCATGAGTTTGTATCGGGGGATAGCTTGCATCCAGATTCTGATGAGATTTATTTAATCTTAGATGGAATTAATACACATCAACTTGAATCATTCTAGCAATAAGATAAGAAATTCTTGTCCTTAAAAATTTAACTTACAGGCATACTGCATATATGCTTTAGTCTTATTGAAGGAATTCAATTGGCGCTTCTATTGCCATGCACAGGCCCTTCCAAGAATTTGTTTGCCGATCAGCGGTCTGCCTAAACTCTAGAGTAATAAAATTAGTAACCGCTATGTATATAATGATTGATAATTAGACCATAAATGGTGAATGAATAAAAATAAAAAAGATAGTTAAATTGCAATCACACGCTAACTGCCAGAACGTTTTTGTTTTTAGAAGTTCTCGAGAAATTCCTATCATGAGAGGGAACTAACCTAGCAGTGAATACATTTTCGTTTTGATGGTATGACAGGTGAAGGTACGTTTTTGTTTTTCGAAGATCCCATGAAATTCAGATCATGAAGGGAAACTAACCTAACACCAAATAAATTTTCTTGTTCTGATAGTTTAACAAGCGAAAATATCTTTACCGTGAAATATTATACGTACCATGTGTTTAGATGGCAAAAGTGAAATTGTCACCCTCTATAAATATATTATAACACCGTGTTTTGGAAACCTGAAGTTTCTACACTCTACAAATATATTATTATGTAGAATTTCTTAGAAAGTCAGCTTTAGATAATTTATAATACATTCTGAAAGTATATTAATTGAAATACTTCAACTCAAAATTTTAAAGTGTGAAATTTTTTTTTAAAAAATGTATAAATCTTTTAACTCTTAAAACTTTTAAATTTTGCAATTTTAAAACTTTCGACTTTTCCCGTACTATAAAATTTCATATCACAAAACTACTAATATACTAAAATGAAATTTCTAAATACCATACCCAAGTAAATATGTGTCCTACCGACTTTATATTGAATATGTGTATCTTTTCTTTACAATAAAAGAATTTTGATCATTAGTCAGCACTTCCATAATGTGAACAATTACTGTCCAAAAAAAAAAAAAAAATTAAACCGTATTAAACCAGTGGCCGATGAGACGTCAACGAACAATTTGCCATCTACAAAGACAAATGGAGACAAACCATTTATTTTCATTGGCCTGTAAAATTAAAATCTTCCAATAAAATAGAACAGAAAAGTTGTTGACAGATTATACGTGTTGCTTCAAGAGATTTCTATAGCAAGGTGTACACTTTACACTCTTGACAAGTGTCACTCAGTAACTTCCCTTCTGCAACTTTCACTACGTGGCTCCAGAACCCTCTCCTCTGTGTCTCACCCAATATATATCTATAAAATATATATATATGCTGACACATCAACTGAAGCAAAGCAAAGAAAAGCTAAAGCAGGATAAGGATCTCTCTTTTTCCCGTCAACCTTGAACAACTCTCACTCTAAACAGAAACTACAGTCATGTCTTTCAGATCAGTCGTAAGTAATTTTACTTATTTCATCTTTCAATCAAGATCCAAGAGACTTGTATAGTTGTAACTTGAAAAAATAATCTTTTTCGTGTACATATTTTTTTTTCAGGGTAATTTAAGGTCACTAATGGGTGGCTTAAGAGGAAGTACTGCAACTTATGCAACCTCAACAACTCCGAAAGGTAAATCCTACGCGCCCACCGCAGCCGATTACGCCCATTTTCAAGAGCAACTAAGGCCAAAATTACAGTTTCCAAAACCAGTTCAGAAGGGCGATTATGTGCCGGTGTGCGTGGCGATTGGCATGATAGCACTGTCGGTGTCTCTGGGGCTGGTCACGGCGACGCAGCAGCTGGCGCGCTCGCCGAACGTATACGTGAGGAAGAAGAGGCGAGAGACCGTGCCCGAAGTGAACGACCCCGACAAGGTGGTGAGGGATGCTGAGAAGTTCCTGAACAAGTCGTTCTTCAGAAAGGTGGCGCACGTTCAGGAGTTTGACTACGGTGATCATCCTGTACCTGATCCCATCCGTAAAGATGCTTATGCTCATAAACACCGTGTCGAGACTCTCAAGTCTGTTGGTATTGACCCCAAGCAAGTCTGAAAACAACTAAAAGTGGTCACTTTTAGTTTTTTTTTTTTTAATAAATTATTTCTTCCGTTTTTTTTTTTTTTTCATTTTGGCCCTCTGGTTGTTTCTATGGCTTACTTCTGGATACTCTCTGATGGGTATGCTTGTAAATTGAAATGAATGATGTTTGGTTAATACACAGCTTAAGTATGTAAGATGATGATGATGATGATGATGATGCATCAGCTTCGTGTGTATGCCATTTCAGTGACTTGTGTCTATGTCAAGACTAATTATTTCAAAACGGTCGATGTGGATAAGGATGTATCAAATTCTTTTCATCTTTCAATATCAGGCAGCTGATCAAGTTGGGGCTCCACACGTGTCAGTAACACGTCAGGTCTTTAGTCGGCATAAATAATTCAGTTGATTACATGTTTATTAAATTTAGATTTGAACGCAATCACCGGTTGAATAATTTAATAATTTGTCATGTTCGGTTGGTAAATATAATTGGGTGTGACTAGTAAATATAATTTGTAAATAATGGGTGAATCGCTGAACAAATTGAATTTTTTTGGGCTATTTTTTAACCGATAATTTCGTTGGTACTAAAATTTATGATGTTAAAGTTTAAACAAAATTTTTAATTAAGTCTCTGATTAGTGGTCACAAGTGTCGACAGAATTATGAATATTTTAAAAAGTAAATTAAAATAAATTTAAAAACAAAAAAGAGATATTATATATTTTCGTAAGCTTTTAATGCATTGCACTAGTGGTTGCATGTTGTTGACAATATTGATACAACTGTTCTCGGAGCATGTCAATAATAACATCCTTTTCAGCAATGATCTCGTTAAGTTTAATATTCTCTTCGCGGAGGGCCTGAAACTGGCATAAAATACTTTGAATTTGTGCCTCGATGGCCTCATCGCTCAACTCAAAGGCACTCTCAACAACCCTCATAACACGCCACAAGCTTACAATTACCAGCAACCCCCCTCCTCTTCTCTCCAAAAACGCTTCCAAGAATACAGCCCCAATAACAACCACACCATCAATCACATTGCCTGGCCGTCTAAAGAATCCCCTGCCTAGAGCTACTGCTAGAGCCATAGTCTTTAAAGAAACTACACATAATACTGCAACCCCAACCCAGTGGTACCAAACTTGCTGATGATCATCTAAAGAATCAGAGTAATCGATCTTTTTGGGAGCACAAGAATGTAATAGAGAAGAGGCGAGTTCAAGAATGGTGAAGAGAAGATCCAAGAGAAGCAGTGACATTGTGATTGCCCGAACTGTGGTTGACTCTAGAAAACTGGCTAGCTGATTTCTCCATGGTGCTGCTTTACTGATCAGCTGCTGGTTTTGTTCTTCGGAGGTATTCAAAAGGAGTTTCCAATATTCAAGCCTTCTGTAAAAGCTTTTGATTAGATTTTGGATGGATGATTCAATAGATTCGATGGGTGTTTGGGTTCCGGAGACGACATGATCACTTGAGGGGTTCATTCGGAGCATAGATAATACTTGATGTCATTTTAGGCAAATTTATTTTATAACGATATTGCTGGACAGTGGAGATTGTGTTGTTTCAAAGGCACTCGAAGTGGAAAGCAAGCTGAGCTTTGCACTCTTTGGGGTCACGTTGAGAGTTGGCTTGACTACTAATTTTGATTTGTCTTCAAACTGCATGCGTTAAGTATTATTCTCATTGATAAGGGCAACACAAACCTTATAAGCAAAACGGCAGCATTCCAGCCATCATAATGAATTAATGAAGGGGCACATGATAGATAACATGAGAAAATGAGGACAAACAAGGTGAATGATATGAGAAAATCTCGAATGAATCCGCCGGTTTGCGGCAGTGCTTCTGTAAGAAGTTTGCAGCTTTAGTCCATATATCCTTTTTTAGAGGTTTTACGAACGACCACCGATTCTGGTGGTAGTGTAGTTGCCGCGAACAACGGTTTGATTTTACTCATGTTTTGGTGTGTTTTGAGACTCATTTTCTTTTCTCTGTTTTTCTATTAATTAATACTTATTTGATAGTCTCTATTCTTTTGCTCTTGTGTTGGTAAGCTGGCAACACGATTTTTGTTTTGCAAAGCTGAGCAACTCCCAATTTTGATTCGTCGAATAGTGTGTTTGAACCCAACGGTAGTGTTTTAAGGTACACCGTGCTTCTTTCAATCATGGTCGTTGAGATGTTTCAGGCTTCTTATGAATCCTTACTCCGTACAAACAGCACCAACTGCTAGATACAAAGAATTTGACCATACAGTAAGAGTTGTTTTTCTTAAAACAACGAGTTATGAGATAACTTGATGTCCTTAGGGTTGTCGTTATTAAGATTGAAGAGTTTAACAGTCGGAATCCTATAAAATAATAACTCACGAGAGATTGCCGAGGGTACTATCGATGGAGTTATTATCAACGTATCCTTTTATATTTAAGTTAGAGATTAAAAGTGGCACGATAACAAATAATAAATAGAAGAGAAAAAAATAATAATTGAAGGATATTGTACTATCTTTTTTAATATATCTTTCCACTTAATCATACTTTTTAAGCAGTGACCTCTTTATATAAAAAAAATTAAAAATATAATTAAGTTAAAAAAATTTATCTTCTATCCCGTCGAATTTGATCTTAATGGGAATTAAGACTTACGTTGTTTTGTTCTATTTTTATTATAATATATTTTTTGAATCTAGCCCAACAAACATGTGTTGCATATGTACTCCCGAAACTAAAAAAAATAAGGCCCTCAAAATCGTACTGGCCCAAAGTATCCGTAGCATTATTTAAAAAAACATTGCCAAATAATTAAATGCGCATCCGGGGAATCGAACCCCGGTCAGTACCGTGGGAGGGTACTATGATACCACTACACCAGATGCGCCGGTTGTTGGCCTTGAGAATAAGTCAGAAAAGAAATTTTATTATCTTTAATAGACATTCCACATCCGCCCTCCTGTTGCCACCGACCTTGAACTAGAAGAGAACTTTTTAAAATTTGTTTGTTTCATATCTCGTAAGGTTTATTATCATAAGATTATATTGTGGCTACTTTAATAAGAGTATATTTAACGTATTGTGTTGTATAATATTAGCCTATATTATATTATATTGTATTAAGTTATAGTGCCATATTATATTTGGTGTAGTAAGAACTATATTGTAATATTCATTTTAATATTTAGGATTCGTTTATATTTTATTATTTGTAATTAATTAAATAATTTAAATTTTTGTAATTAAAACGGATACTTCACTATTGTCATCACAAGCCGCAGTCAGCTGTCGTTGATCTATCTCTGGCGGCAGCACATTTGAGTTTTGGATTTTATTTAATATTAGATATTTGTATTTATTTTTTTATTATTTTAAGAAAGAGATCAACTAAAACTAATGTGAATAGTACCATATTACACAAATCGATCCCTTCTCAAGTTTATTTAATAGGGCACTATTCATGTTATGGTGTAAACATGAGATTGCATTGCATTAGCTATATAGTGTGATGGCATGTAATGTGGTGTGTTCCAAACACACTCTAAGGTGATGTTTGGTTGGGAGGAGAGAATAGTAGAGAAGAAATTGATTCAAATTTTATTTTTATTTTCATTGTTTGGTTACACAAAATATATAAGAATTTAATTTTTATTAAAATTTAATATCCATTATAATATAGAATTTGAATTCCATTCCAAAGAGTGAAGAATTTAAATTCCTCTTATGTTGAAAACCAAAGTTTCTAAAATTACCCTTCCAACATTTTAACTTGTTTAATGCCATTAATAATTATTATTTATAATTTTATTTTATCAATTTAATATTATAAGTACTTTTATATTAATTAAATTTAGTGAATGATTTAAGAAACTTAATAAAATAAACAAACTTATTTATTTATTTAATATGAAAATATAGAAATATAAATTAACTGTCATTGGAACTTTGCTGGAATTTCACCGAACCTCTATCGGACTGTCGCTGGAACTTCGTAGGAGCTCCGCCGGATTGTCGCCGGAAATTTGATATTAAATTATATTTCATTACTAATATAGGTAATTTAGCATTTAAGGCCAATGATAAATTTGTCTGAAGAAAAAAATTATAATTTCTTTCCCTATCGAATTTTATGTCAAACCAAACCATGAAATTTAATTTCACTATTCTCCTCTACACGACCTAAGAGCAATATTAGTACATGCAACATTATATATTAATATCATCACATCACTAGAATTAATTCCTAATATGTCCGTGGTATGTCTAATTGCGCATAATTGAAAATAAAATAACTATCAATTTATGAGAGATTGCAGTTGATTATCGGCCACTCAGAGCTGAAGATTACGGACGAAATTGAAAATCTCCCTTAAAAAGATCACAGAATATGATGGTAAGAAACGGAGAAATTTCAATAATCATTCTCAAACGAACACCAAAAGACAAGACATCAGGTATAGTTGATGCTACTGATCAAATGAAAGAATGTGACAACATAACATAAAGAAGAGTAAGCCTTCAACCTCCCTTGCATGCTCCGGAGTCCCAACCTTCTTACAATTAAATTAATTTTTCATCAATTTTCACCCATTTTTTACCTTATCTTTTGAATGAAAATAAAAGTAAGTTGAAGTCTAGAATAGTTTGAAGTTATTCTAAAAATTGTAGTTCCATGAGGGCGTAATCCAAAATAATCCCTCAAAAAGGTTTAAATAGGGATTATTTTGGTTGTTCTTCTAAATCTATTGGCTTCGAAACAAATGCCAAGTTACGATATTTGGGCTACAAATTAATTTTTAGATAATATAGTTATCTTAAAGTATTGATGACTTATTCCCAATAGACTACAAAAGGTCAAGAAGAAAATGCATCTCGATCTTTTCTCCTGAGTCCAACCTTGATGGATAATGAAAGTAATTGGGGTAAATTTTGGATTATCGCTCATGAACTAATAATTTTTAATATACTTTTAGATTATTATAAATCTCAGTTTTTCCCCACTTTTGGTAAAAAGGCGAAAACTTTTAATTAATCCACTCCTATTTTTCTCTTACCTTTTAAACAAAAGTGGGAGTAAGTTAAAGTTTATAATAATTTAGAGGGCACTTTGAAAATTGACCTTTCACAAGGGGAGTAATCCAAGTAATTAATCAATTTTTTGACGATTAATACAAAAGAGATGAAGCTATTTGAATTCTAAAAATTAATTACTTTGAACACTCTATTATTATCTACATTTATCTAATAAGTTTAAGAAATTAAGTTTTACTTTGTGCATTCTTTAAAGTACCTAAAAACATTTCTTGCTTAAACCAATTAAATATATTAATCATCTTTATTTACTCAAAATACCAATAAAATTATTCAGCACACCCAAATAAAAATTTTAAGAAAATTTAGCATACACTTATAACATTGAAATCAATTTAAGTTTATAACAAATTCTCGAACACAATTTTAGTAATTAATTATTTGTAATAAAGAAAGTGTTCGTTTTTGCTCCCAAAAGGGAACTTTGTGCAATTGAGAAAGAAGAAGAAGATGTTCAATATGGTTTGCAGTGCAGCCGAGAAAGAAGAAGAGGAAGTTTGGGGTTTAAGATATGTTTTTTAGTTTTTATTTTTGAAAATCAAAAGCAAAAGAGACGGCCATCTTAATAGTTTTTTACTTTTAGAAAAAGAATGAAAGGGTCACACTTACCTTACAGTCAAATATTTTTTACTATAATTTTTTTAAGGTGTTAGAAACAAAAAATTCAGAATTTATGAATAATGGGTTTGTTTTAAGGGTGTTTGAAATAATTATGTTATATTCATCTTATAATAGATATTGTTTGTAATAGTATTTTACATAAACGATATTTTCATATTCAAAATATTTTTTAAAATGCTAATAGTCCCATCCAAACAATATTCATCTTTTGCAATCCAAAAACAAGAATGCTTTGATCCCCTAATAAGCCTTGGCATTAATTTATACTAAATTACACATGCATTAATATTTAAGAGCTTCTAAGATTTAGGGTCTTTTCCATTAGTACTATTTCAGTAATTATATTTATCTACTACAATAACGATTATAATCCCTATAGCATTTTAAGAAAGTGTAATTTTTAGAGACCTCCCTTGAGGTTTGGTGTATTAACACCTAGATAGAAAGTATAACTATAATTATAAAGGCCTCCCCCGCCGTTTGTATTTCCATCCACTGACTGTTAGTATATTAATAAAATGACAAAAATACCCCTAAAGCTGAAAACACGCTTATAGCAACCATTAGGGTGATCTTCGTTAATAGACTATAATATGTTTTGCTCCCAGTACACGAAAAAAAAAAGGAATAACCAAATACTTGACATTTTATACTTATTAACTAGAAAAAAAGGCTAAAATATTGGCGAAGAATTTAACAATTTCTTAACTTCAATTAAGAAAATCATATTTGTTTTAAATTGTAATAAAAAATATGATCCCAAACTTAATTTCATTAAAAAATCTCAAATTTTTATTTCAATTTTATTATAAAAATTAGGAATTATATTTACGATTACAACGCTAAAACTCACTTTTGTTTAACATAGAAATCACACAAAAATAACTAATTTCTAATACACAATGGTTTGTTTAGCTCATCACTAGTGCGAATCACACTAAAAACATGCAGTAGCTTCTTCAACAATTTAAACACAACCTTAAATCCATTTTCAAACACAACATCAAATCAACCAAAAGGCTCTAACTTTAACATGCATTAAGTTATTTGGAAATTTCACATTCTATGAGGTTTAATAACTCATTCGTTCTTCGCTTGTCTCCAGCAATGGTCACTCGATGACAATATTTTCCCGCCGCCATCACCTCGTTGTTCATCACTCTTCTTGCTAATTGGGCTTCTTTGAATTTGAGTTTCATTTGGCGAGGTTAGAAAGATAAAGAAAAGAATCTGGTTGTGTTTGGGACTTTGGGTGGATGAATGGATTGCTCATTACCTTGGGTTTGAAAGATGAAAGAGAAGATATGTCCAATGCATCCTTGGAACCAGTGGATGAAAAATGAAAGAGAAGATAAGTCCAATGCATCCTTGATTTCCTTGGAACTAGGGGATAATGAAGTGCATAGTGATCAACTCGATTACTTTTGATATTTTCAAAATTTTAGAGAGCTTTTTTTATGACATTACCCTTACACATTGACAGGATATCAATGGAATACAAACGACAGGGGAGATATCTAATAATACGCTCATACTTTTTATCTAAGTGTTAATATGCCAAACTTCAGGAGAGGTCCCTAAAAATGACCCTTTTAGAAAACTTGAATACAATTCTTAAAACTAGTCTCTCTCTCTCTCTCTCTCTCTCTCTCTCACATTTATAAACATGTACAAAAACTATTTGTTTTATTATATAGATAATGGTTGGTTACCAAAATAAACATTTATATATTACTAATTTTTTTAATCTTGTTATCGTAATATAATTGGTAATACTAATAAGGGATATTATCATTTTACTACCAAAGTTTTACTAACATATCATGTTAGTACCAAGGTTTGCCGAAAAGTGAATTTTACTGCCAAAATTTTGTGCAGTTATTATTTTACTACCATTTCGTTAACAAAACATTAGTGCTCAACAAAAATTATGTTAAAAGTCGATTCTACCCCCAGGAACGTAAAATACAATTTTATCCTTTTAAAAAAAGAAACAACAAAAGCAAAAATTACAAGAAATGCCTAAGAAAATAGTCGTTAGAACAAAAAACGGCTATTTTCTTGGCTTATAAAAACTAGAATTTACAGGCTTACAAACATATTAGCAAACCATTTCATCAACATCAGCAGCCTCACAGTCATAATCAACACAGCAACCTTATAAACACACTAGCAAACCCATTTGAAATACCCCAGCAACCTCACTTGAATACTAACAACCCCATCTCAACAACAACAACCTTATTTCAAATACATCACATGCGTGACTTGAACACTAACAATCATTCTTCAAACACACCAGCAACCTCACTTAAACACTAACAACCTTACTTCAAACACACCAACAACCTTACTTAAACACTAACAACCATATTTCAAACACACCAGTGGCCACATTTCAACCCTAACAACCCTATATCACAGCAGCCTGATACTAAACACCTACATTTCTGAAACACACCAACAACCTCATAGTAAACACCTGCAACCTCAGACTAAACACCAGCAACCTCACACCAAAAGTACTGAAATTTAAACAATTTTATAATACAAAAACAACAAGAATAAGACACAATAAATACTTGAATTCATTGAAAACACAATATCCACATCTTTTCTATCTTCAGTCAAAACCAAACAATTTTTCACCTTTCACACATAAAAATTCAAATAGAATAATGGCCCCCAGCAGCCACACAAGCATTAGTTCTAGGGGTCGAGCTAAGAAACCTGTAGAAGTAACCTACTACCCTAAATACTGCAACTGTGGAGTGCAGGCATATGTTATGGTATCTACTACTTCGGAAAATCCTAACAAACTATTTTGGATATGCAGGTATAAAAAGTGTAATTTTTGGCAATGAGCAACAAAAGAAGATTTAGAAATGCGTGACAACACATCTAGTTATGGTTTGAACCTAAATGAAGATATACTAAAGATTAATGAAAGGCTACGATGCATTGAAGCGAAGCTAAAATTGGTCGTAGTTTTTATTTGTGGCCTCTTGATAGGTTTATTTATCAGAAAGTAATGTAATAGAAGTAATTTAATATGTAAACAAAATCAAAAGTAATCCAAAGTACTTCCATTATCATTCGTGAAAAATAAGAGTTTGTGCTTGAAATGCCTATTTGCAGTATTGTCAGTTTGTGAATTCAAAAAACACCATGGCAACCTAATGCACTAATAATAGTTTGTGCATTCAGAAAACACCACAGCAGCCTACTGCACCAATAATAGTTATGCATTCAACAAATACCACAGCAGCCTAATGCATTAATAATAGTTTGTGCATTTCAAAAAACACCACAGTAGCCTAATGCACTAGTGACAGTTTGTGCATTTCAGATACATAATATCTTAATGATAACACTCTGCTAACCATCTATGATATGTGAAGCTTGTGAACCTTGAGTCAGATTTGGAGAAAGAATGTCAGCTTCATATCGGCCTGTAAAAAATATATATATATATATATAACTTCATTATCTATGAAGTATTCAAAAAATTATAACAATATAAAAAAACACCATAGTACCTCTTCTTGCTCTGCTACCTTGACCTCTACCTCTAGATGCCATTCCTCTACCACCTCCTCTTACTCTGCTACCTCAACCTCTGTTACCTCCTCTTCCCTTATTATTCGTAAACCTCTCGTCTGGACAACTCACAGCAGATTTAAATCAAAATATATAAATATAAAAAAATTATGAAAAACTACAACAAACTAAAAATTATTCCATATTACAACGGACATTTACCATTCTTTTTCTTCCCTTCGAAGTAATTTCTGCATTAGAACTTTCTCTCGGCCCACTGAGACCCTATTTAAAATTACATATTCAGCAAAAATTAATAAAGAATTAAGTGCAGTATACACAAAAATAATTAAAAAA
>MKYO02002161.1:9025-28992 GCA_002013955.2 Citrus medica
TATTGGCATCATTGTGTAAATAATGTTATAACTTATTAATTTCTTTTATTAGGGATTTGTTTCCTTTTATTAGAGATTTATCTCGTCTTGAAAATTAATTAAGATTAGATTACATGAACTATTGGAGAATATTTTTGGACGCATAAAAGAAGCAAAATGACATATAAGTAGGATTCCATATCAAGTGCTCCAAATAAAGATGACTGCTACATTAGCAAGTATATAAAGTATTTATGGAATATTGGACTCTTAGGGAAGTATACCGTGATATCAAGTATTTTATAGAATATCGAACTCTTAAGGTAGTATATCTTAATATTCCTCTACTAGGGTTTAGATGAAATACTACTCCTACAGAAAGAAAAGTATTTCACACAATGGTGAAGTGAAGAAGAAATATCATATTTTGTATCAGAGAAGCAGCAAATGCAATGAATGAGCAGAAACCTATTTGGCCGCATATGATGTTTCATATCTCAATGATGTTTTAGTTTTCTTCATCAAGTCTTTCATTAGACATCCTTTATATTTATGTTGGTCTCTTCAGGATGAAGCGGTCGTTTGTTGTGTTGAGAGGATCTCAAGGAAAGCAGCAAACGTAATTGAAGACGAAGGGTTCTCACTAAGCAAGGTTGACTAAGTTGGATACAATGAGGTGGTGACTACTGTAAGGGGGTGTTGGAAATTGTGTAAAAAACTAATAGATTGTAATCTTTTCATTAATTAATGAATTGTTTATTGTCTGGGTCTGGTCCGTGGATTTAAGATTGTGATTCGAACAACGTAAAAATCCTCTGTGTACTTTATTTTCTGTAATTTACTGCTTGTAGCATACTTATGACAAATGAACAGTAAACCTGAAAAGTTCAGTGAATAGTTACAATAAACAAATATGAACAATACTTGTGAACAGTAATTTGTATGAACAATATCACATTATCGATAATCAATGAATAATATTTTTTAGGATTAATTAATTAGGTGAATTAATTTGTCTATTGTTTTGTTTTACCCTCACTGTTTAAATAAATTTAAATTATTTACACCTTCTATTATATTTAAAGATTTCACTAACAAAAAAATAGGAATTAGTGATGGAAAAACAATTTGGGTCTGGCCTGGATCCGCAGAGATCCAAAAAATTCAATTCTGCATAATAAAAAGTACGGATCTGGATGCTAAAATTTAATATTTACATGAATGCAAATCTATATACATATGGAAATACATAAGAAAAATAAAAAAATTGAATCCAAATTATTTTTTAATTAATTAATTTATTAAACCAAAATAAATTAAAAATATATAAGGTAAATGAAAAAAATCAAACGTAACCAACTAATCATAATACTAAAGACATGCATGCGTGGATCTGTGTGGATTTATGGTGGTGTTAGACTCAGATTTATGTTATTCTTGATATTTGATTTATGTTATGGTAATTTTATTTATGGATATATGGTGTTGTATTCTAGGTGTTGAATTGTTGATTGTTGAATTATGATTGAATTTTATTAGGTAAATTTGTTGAATTTTAAATTTAGCATTATACGAATCTGAATATCTGATTTCATCTGCAATCCTCAAAGGTATTACTCACACCCAGATCCGCATTTTTTTAATCCAAATCTCAAACGGAATTTTGCCATCCCTAAATAAGAAAAAGCTTTGATGCCCCGGCTGCCCCATACACTCATTTTTGGTAAATTACTTCACGGTCTCTCTTATAGATTAAGTGGATATTATGTTGTTTCCAAAAAAAGAAAACAAAAGAAAAAAAAATAGGTGATGATACCCCAGAGTTTTTATAAACCCACCCCATTTTCAAAAAATAATTACAAAAGGTGTACATTATTTTTAAAAAATTAAAAAATTTCAAATAGAGAAGAACTTTAGAGAATTAATTAATTAAATCTATCTTAATTTGCTTCTTTCTAATTTAGATTTCCTTTTATTATGTTTGATTACAAAGATTGTTATGACATAAGTTTAAATTAACTATTTTAGACTTATAAGGTAAAAGTTCCAAGAATTTACTTAACTTCAATAGTTTTCTAATTTTATACCAAACTCATTGTTTCTAATATTACTTAATGGGTATAATTATTAAATTGTAAATAAACTAGCATAGGGTCTTTATGGCACAATACTCATGTAAATTATTGGGCTACGAATTTATGTCATTTATTTGTAGGGATGGTGAAAAAAATAATCAAATTTCGTTTAAAAATATTAGATTCTAAGTCACAAAATTAAATAACTAAATTATTATATACATAATTCATGATTACTGGGGCAAATTGATCATATAATAATAATAAAAATAGTAATATAAAACTTATATTAAATTTTATGATCAAATATGGTAAAAAATAAGAAAAAAATTAATAGAAAGATTTAATTGATTAATTGTACCAAACTTTTATTAATTTATATATTTTTTAAAAATATTATGAACTTACTGTAATTATTTTCTAAAAATAGAGTGAATGTATAAAAGTAGTATTAAAATATCCCCATCCAAAAGAAAAATTATCTATTAAAAAGCTTTTACAAGTTATTACCTTTAAGCTATCACTAACTTTAATAATCAAATTAGGTGAATTGACCAAAATATAAATATTTGAAACACGCAAACAAGGGCTACTTGGTGGAGACAGAATCCAGCAGCTGGAATTATGTGAAAACTGCATTTTTGGCAAATCACACAGGTCCAAGTTTAACAAGGGGGAGCAATATGTCAAAACAAGTTTTGGACTATACACATACTGACCTTCGGGGGCCTGCTCAAGTCCCTTCCTTGAGTGGTGGCAGGTATTTCATGTCACTTATTGATGATTACTCAAGGAAGGTATGGATCTATATACTCAAGACCAAAGATCAAGCCTTGGAAAAATTCAAGGTATGGAAATCATTGGTAGAAAATTAGTCTGGCTTCTAGCGCAAATGCTTGAGGACTGATAATGGCTTGAAATTTTGTAGCAAAAGATTTGAGGAATATTGCCAAAAGCATGGCATAAAAAGGCACAAAACAGTCAGGTTCACCCCCCAGCAGAATAGATTGGCTGAGAGGATGAACGGGACCTTGGTGGATAAGACCAGATGTATGTTGATAAATTCAAAGCTTCCAAGAAGCTTCTAGGCAGAAGTTGTTAATACAACAAGTTATTTGGTTAACAGAAGACCATCTTCTACAATTGGCTTCAAAACACCAGAAGAATTGTGGAAGGGAAAACCTTCAAACTATCAAAATCTCAGAGTTTTTGGGTGCCCTGCTTATCTCGATATCAAACAAGGCAAGCTGGATGCAAGGGCCTTGAAATGAGTCTTTGTTGGATATCCTGATGGGGTTAAGAGGTACAAAATCTGGTGTAAGGAGCAAGGGAAGTGCATAATCAGCAGAGATGTTGTTTTTCATGAATATGCATTGCTGAAAGAAAGTGCAGAACATGATGTTGGACAACAAGATAACTCAACAGTTAACAATCAATCTGGAACTTCCAAGGTCAAGGTGGAGCTGTTTACAGATAGAGACAGTGAGAAAGGCAGCTTCTGATGAAGAGAGGACCACAACTGAAAGTGAGGAGCATGAGGTATCAGAGTTGCCATAAGCTGACTTGCAAACTTATCAGTTAGCAAGAGATAGAGTTATAAGGGAAGTCAGAGCACCAGTGAGGTATGGCTATGCTGACTTAATTGCTTATGCACTATTGTGTGCTGATAATGTGGCAATTGAAGAGCCTACTAACTTCTCTGAAGCTATGGAGAGTGTGCACTGTGATAAGTGGCTTGAGGCAATGCAAGATGAAATGGAGTCACTTTAAAGAAATCAGACCTGGACACGTATACCAAATCCAGGTAACAAAAGGTTGATCAGTTGTAAGTGGATCTTCAAGAGGAAGGAAGGAATTCCAGATGTTGAACCTCCCAAATATAAAGCAAGGCTAGTGGCTAGGGGGTTTACACAGAGAGAAGGTGTATATTTCAATGAAATTTTTCTCCTGTTGTTAAGCACGGTTCAATAAGAAATTTGTAGACTTTGACTTTGCTGGAGATCTTGACAGAAGAAAGTCTACATCAGGATATATGTTTGTGTTAAATAGTTGCCTGATTAGCTGGAAATCATCATTTCAGTCTGTGGTTGCTTTATCCTCAACTGAAGCTGAGTTCATTGTAACTACAAAGGCAGTGAAGGAGGCCATGTGGCTAAGAGGCTTGCTTAATGAGCTATGGTTAAATCAGAAGACTGTTCAGGTTTTTTGTGATAACCAAAGTGCCATACCCCTGGTAAAGAATCAGATGTATCATGAAAGAACCAAGCACATTGATGTGAAGCTCCAGTTTATTAGAGATGAGGTTGGAAAGGGTACAGTAGTTGTGTCCAAGATCCATACTAGTGTGAATCCAGTTGATGCTCTTACAAAAGCATTTCCCACTGCAAAGTTTGAATTGTGCGTGAATCTGATGGGCATCTCTCCTAAACCTAACTAAATTCATGTGTGAATTATAGTTGAATGAAGGTTTTTAGGTGCTGTGTTATTGAAAGGATCAACTGAATCAACTATAAGGTGGAGAATGTGAAGACATGTGTGTGGACTCTCTGCTTTACTAAAAAAGAATCCTATCTCTTGGGATTCCAGTCACACTACAACTGTCCAGCAGCTAAAGCAGATAGCCCAGAATCCACATTGACTTCAGTTGATGGGGTCTATTAGATAATTGTCTGCTGACGTGGCATGAATTCGTTATAATATGTTATAACGAATCCAGTTTCCCAGCTTATAAGAGGGCTGATGAATGGTGCCGGTTTTAGAGTTTTTTTCGTACTCATTAGTTCATCATTTTGCACAAGATCTGTTTCATTGTGATCTGTGGATAATCTTCTGTAAATCCACTAAAGATTGGATTAGTTCTTGATCAATAACAATGAGTAAATTTTCCTTCAAAGTATACTGGTTTGTGTCCCTGTTTTTTGGTTCTTATCTTGTTTCTTTGTTCTGGTGATTGATTTCGATTGTGTTCTTGGTGTTTCTACTCACCAAGATTTGTGAGTCTTGTTGAGATTAAAGACTTAATAGTCTTAACATCATCCCTCGGATAAAAGTACAGACAATGAAGTTAATTGCATATAAAACCAAATCTATCATAAAACTTTAATGCGGTCAGCATCAAGAGAGAGTGGAGCATGCCACCAAAGGATTCTAGGAGAGCATCAATCGGATCTCAACTCTTATTTCTTGTTTTCTTATTTTTATCTTGTTATAATGAATTGGTTATGGCTGAAACTATTTTGTTTCTTATTTTATCAGAAATTATGAACGAAATTTATTTTTGGTTGAGTGATAAACAAACTTGATGGTTAATTAACTGATGTTCTGTGTTACTGGATGTTTGTTATAGCACGTTGTTTTGATAATACTTATTTCAATTCACTATTTCGGCTGACCACCCATTTAGTGATACTACTTAAGATAGAGCCTCAAAAAGATCTGTCTTAGTAGAAAATACTAGAGCAATACTTGGTTTTATATTAGGTTTCCTGAGTTGGGTTTAACTTGATTCGAAAAGGGCAATGCTTAATCTAAAATTAGTGATGAACTAGATACAGGGATTCAACTTGTAGGGTACTTAGAATCTAAAATGCGTAATGCTATATCTGATGTCAGCCTAAAAATTGGTCACTGTTAAGTTGCATTTAGATATAAGAAATCCAACATGCAACAGCTGAGAATACATAAGGATTCTGCCCAGTGCTGTAGCAACTGATCCAAACAGTAGGAGAATAGTCAAAATCATTAAGTGAGTTTAATCACTTAGCTACTCCACTCCCATTGATTGCATCTTTATATTTACCGTAATAATTTATTTTGTTGCATTTTTCTTATTACATTTATTTTAATTAATTTATTAGTTTAATAATTTATTTTATTTCTATTTTAGAATGAAAATGGCAGTGATAAAATTACTGTAGCAATTCCTGTAACAATAATCCCTATGGAGACAATCTTGAATACTTATCATTATATTACTTGTTGTGTACACTTGCACATTGACACTAATAGCATTAGAAAACGTACAACAAGTTTTTGGCGCTGTTGCCGGGGATTGATGCTTATTGTGATTTTTTAAATCAGTTTTAGTTGGTGCAAGATTTTGATTTTCTTTTTATTTACTGTGTTTGCATAAGTGCTCTAACAACCCTTGCATGCGCAAATACAAACCTATTGAATTCCAATTTGATCCAGAGATTGAAAAAACTACAAGGAGATTTCGGAAAGAGAATAGGAATTCAAAAGTTACTATAGCAATGAACAATCACGGAGAAATACAACCAGTTAATGGCCAAGAAGGTCAGAATGGGCAAAATATTCAAGGACAACCAGGAAACAACAATATTATCTACATGACATATGATAGAGATAAGAGCCATTAGAAACTATGTCGTATTGACCCCCAAGTTATACAACTTGAAATAGTTAGACCTGAAGTACAAGCTGCCAATTTCAAACTCACACCTGTGATGTTTTAGATGTTACAAATAGTGGCGCAATTTAATAGATTGCCATCAGAAGATCTTCATCTTCACCTTAAACTGTTCTTGGAAGTAAGTGATTTTTTCAAGTTTGCAAGAGCATCACAGGAAGCATTGAGGCTCAGATTTTTCCTGTTTTCTTTGAGAGATCAAGTAAAGGTATAGTTGAATTCCTTGCCACCAGACTCCATCACTACATGGAATGATTTGGCTGACAAATTTTTGATGAAATATTTCCCATTGACAAAAAATGCAAAATTGAGGAATGAGATCACATCTTTCCATCAACTCGAAGATGAATGCTTGTATGATGCATGGAAAAGATTCAAGGAGTTACTCAAGAGATGCCTCATCATGGTATTCCTTGTTGCATACAATTGGAAACGTTCTATAATGGGTTGAACTCAAGCACTAGATTTATGGTAGATGTTTAAGCAAATAGGGCCTTGTTGTCTAAGTCATATAATGAGGCTTATGAAATTTTGGAAAGAATAGCTAACAATAACTATCAATGGCCATCAACTAGACAAGCTGCAGCAAGAGGAGCAATGTAACATCCCAAAAATTCACCCATGAAAGCACAAGGGTAAAATTGGAATGAAACCTCACATCCTTTATTCTTATTAATAAACCTCGAGATAAACAATCATTATTCATACTCCAATTGAATCCTTACATAAAACATCTGAGATAAAATCTCCAAAGAAAAGTCTCTAATTCAAAATAAAAAGTCTAGCCAAATTTAATCTTTAACGCAACTCCAAGGGTCCACAAAAAAATCTCCATCTAAGTACTCAATCCACATCTATAATCAATCTGCAAAATAAATAAATAAATAAAATGGAGACGAGGGGTGAGCTGTTAACTCGATAAGCAAATCTATGCATAATATTTGAAAACCTTTGTCATTATACCTTTAAAGCAACTCCAAGTTAAATTGGAAGTTTATTTATTGTATATCTTGTAATAGGGATTAATTTATTAATTCCCTAATTTAATGAGATTCTAATTTATTAGGAATATTTATTTCATAATTTAATTAGATGTCTAATTTAGAAAGTCAATTAATGATAGAATTCTATAATTGGTGCATGAGATCTATTTAGAGCAGGAAGTTGGTTCAAACAAGTAGTTCATTAAATGCTCTAGATATTTCTTGGGAGACAAGCAAAGAAAGAAGATTAAATTTATTTCTATTTAGATTCATAGGAATTATAAGAGGAAATAAACTCTTATTTGGAAAGTATCTATGTCTTTTAAGGCTTGCATTTTGGTGAAACCCTAGTGCCTATATAAAGAGAGATATTTCAAAATTGAAGGCACGCACAACACAGAGCATAAAGCAGAGAAGTAAAATTTGGCCTCCTCTCTAGAGAATCTGGATTTGGCGCATAATGTTGTGTTGATTTGTTTTCTTATCTTCTTTTCATCTCTGTGGAGAGTCTATGTGGATCTTGGATCACTAGACATTGAAGAATTGAAAAATTGCTATTGATCACTTTGCGAAGTGCCTTGAGGATCATGGATTAATACGGGTAGTGATTATTCAAGAGAAGCAGATTCAGTCTAAGGTTGAGTAAATTGTATGGTGATAAACTATAAGTAAGAGTCTTAAGTTTGGTAAATTCATAGGTCGTAATATCTCAACTTAATTAATTGCTTTTCATCTGGGCGAGGCCTCATGGATGTAGAATTGATCAATCCGAGCCACGTAAAAATCTCCGTATCATTTATTTTCTACATTTTATTGTGTTTTTGGAAAGTAATATTTTTTATACAGATGAACAGTGGCTCCTACGGTTCAAAAAGGTTCTTCTAACTCTAATTTTAAATTGTTTGATTTTAACAAATTTGAGGGTATTCAATGTAGAGAATGTGGAGGCATAGAACACATACAAGTACAATGTGCTAACACTTTTATGAAAAAGAAAGCAATGCAATCCACTTGGAGTAATGATGATTCTACTGATAGCATCGACGAAGAAGACGTTGTTGGAGGACTTGTTGTCTATAATGACGGCAATAAAAAGGAATCAAACATAAGAGATGCATCCATATCTGAAGCCTTGCACTTAGCTTCTTGCAAAGAAGACACTGATTCCCATCTTGACATGATAGCAAGAATAATGATTCTGATAGCGACGTCAGTGACATTGATATAAATGACAAGAAAGCTTTTCATGAAAACTACAAGATGATGTTCTCTAAATGGGAAGAAGTTTACAATGAGAATGTGATCTTGATGACTTAACTATCCAATCTTTTAGATGATAAGGCGAAATTTGAAAGTGAGGTAATTCATTACAAGTCTTTACTTACTGATAAAGATAACCAATTTCTTATAGTAACGACAAAATTAGATAATACCAAAAAGTCAGTTAAGATGATGAATTCTGGAACACAGAAGTTAGACCATATCTTGTCACTTGGCAAATCTAGCTCAGATCATCTTGGTCTTGGATATCAACATGGTAAATATTCGAATTCTCAAGGTGTGTTTGTTAAAGCTTCTTCATAAACAACTTCTCCACCAAGAGTTAAACTTCCAGATCTTCAAAAAGGTAAAACTGTTGCACATTCATCACCAATTCATCAAGGTAAGAATAACAAATTTATTCCCACTTGTCATTTTTGTCATGTGAAAGGACATATAAGATATAATTGCTTCAAGCTCATTAAATATATGAAAAAGGCTATGTTCTTTAATTATTCTCATGGAAAACCTAGGATGACACCTAAACCTAAGGTTGAGACAAGTGAAAATAAACCTAGAACTACTTGGATGAGGAAGACTAATTATAAACATGCCTTGAAATTTGAGGAAGACTAATTATAAACATCCTTTATTTCCTTGATAACTTGCACTACTATTTTTTGGTACTTTGATAGTGGTTGTTCTAGAAACATGACAGGTGATAAACATGCCTTGATCAATTATCAAAAACTTGATCGAGAAAATGTAACTTTTGTTGATGGTATGAAAAGTCGTGTGCTTGGAAAGGGAACTTTGAATATGGAAGGTTTTTTAAAACTTGACAATGTTCTGCATGTTGAGGATCTCAAATCAAATTTACTTAGCATTAGTCAAATTTGTGATCAAAACTTGTTTATCAACTTTGACAAGAACAAATATCGCATTCTTGATGTTGATGGAAATTGTATTTTAGAAGGACATCGATCATCTAATCATTGTTATAAATTGACTAGCTCAATTATTTGTCATAAGACCACTCTTGATGACACATAATTATGGCATCAAAAGTTGGGTTACTTGAACTACAGATTACCGACTATAATTATGAAAACAAGTGCTCTAAAAGGAGTTCCAATGCTTAAAAAGAAACAGTCTGGAATATAAGGTTAATGTCAATCTAAAAAAAAAAGAAAGGGCGTCACATAAAGCCATTCCGGATAAAGCAACATCAAAGGTGCTACAAATACTTCATATGGACCTTATAAGACCAATGCAAGTTGAAATTTTGGCTGGAAAAAGGTACGTATTTGTGTGTGTAGATGATTTCTCTAAGTATGTGTTGTATATTTTAAACTCAATTGCTATTGGTGTCAATATGCAAGTGCACACAACAAGTAATAAAATGATGAGTATTCAATATTGTCTCCACAGGGACTGATGCTACTAGAAATGCTACAACAATCACAACAGTGCAAACTTTCTTCTATCTTAACTTGATAAAATTTAATAAGATTGACTAACTAATGAGAATAAAAACTCAATAAAGTAAAAATTAAATTGTATGTTCAACACAAAGAGAATTCAATAAGAGTAAGTAGTTGAATGATCAAAGTCTCTTGACGGGGTGTCTGTTTTGTCAAATTAGTACCAGTTGATACAACATTTGTTATAGCACTAGGCATAATTACNTAACATTTGTTATAGCACTAGGCAAAATTACCTTGCATCCTTAGTTATCGCATGTTGGACTTCTTATACCTTTATGCAACCTAATAATGACCAGCTGTTATGTCAACAGAAGATACAACATTACAAGCATGTACTCTCTCTACTCTACAAGGTGAATCCTTATATCTAGTTTATCACAAATCTCAAATCAAGTGTGGCCCTTTTGGGATTCAAGTTAAACTCAATCCAGGAAACTCAACCTAAGATCAAGTATTGCTCTAACAAGTTCCACTAAGATAGGCTCTTTTGTGGCTCTCTCTTAACTGATATCATTAAATGGGAGGTCAATTGAAATAATGAATGTAATAAGATTTATTAAAGCAAAGTGCTACAGCAGGCATGCAACAACTCACAAGGACAGTCAAGAACCCATCTAGATTATTTGTCACTCAACTACATTCAAATTTAGTTCATAACTTGTAAGAGAAAAACAAACGACAAAGTTCCAGCCATCAAGTATATATTTCCAACTAAAGAATAAAGAAGAACAACAAGAGTTGAATGAGAAAAGTTGAATTCCAAATATTCTGCAGATTTTGTTATTAGTGCAGACTTGCGTCATTCTCTTCAATCTTCTCTTTTATTTCTTTCTTGTTTTTCTTTCAATTATGATTCACGGCTCTACCTCTTTCTTATGATGTGTGCTCCTTTTATAGCTGAAAACTAGGGTAAACGAAGGCCTAGGTCGCGTGTCTTCCAGATTAGGAAACTGTAGATCACGATATTCCACAAAATCTTCTTTGTTGTTGTTCCAGGAGTGCTACAGTAATGGCAATGGTTGCTATAGCAATGATTGCTACAGTAGTGACTATAGCAACTGCACAATTGCAGATTTATTTCAATTCTTCTATAACCAAGTTCTTTTCCATCTTTTACAAGCCTATTGTATTAATATTACTTCTTTGAAATTTGAGCTTCCTGTCACCTACAATTATGCATATGATTTAAGCACACAATTTATTCTAAATCAAACAAAATTTATTAAGAATATACTAAAGTGGTTATTTATACAAAATAAAACTAAAATGCAATAAATATATGTCGTATACTTTCAAAGTAATCTTGATTTAAGTCTAAAAGTATCATGATAACTCTCATTTCATAAAGTTATCACACCTCAAAACTTAAACCATTACTTGTCCTCAAGTAATGACAATAACACCAACACTTCATTCACATAATCATGCAACCAAAAACTTAGCTCTGTCATCAAATTTACAAGGATTCTTCAACCCTCAGATCACACTCTCAATCATGCAAAATAGCCATGGTAGTTCAGTTCTAGACTCTAGGCATCATTATGTCCAAATTGTGTGTGTGCCATTTTGATCAAGTTCTAAAGATGTTGTAGCATTACACAGACATTGCATATAATTCAAAGGTAGAACACAAATATATTCACATATGGGGGAGTAGAATTCACAAGTAACTGTGCTACAATTTTTTTTAACTTAAACTCTCTTCAATGTATCATTAATTTTTCATGTGAATATCGATCACTTGTAATGATGACACCCAATTACTCAACCAATGCACAGCTCAGAGTTGCTGCAACAATCCTCATAACATAGTCTTATATAAAGATATCTTTAACTCAAGGCTGAACATGGGGCTCATGAACAAACTTAGTTACTCAATATCCTAAACAAAAGACCTCTCTTTTTTTCTTTTAATAGTTGCTACAACAATGATCATAACTCTTGTTGCCTTTGGACTCAAGTTTGCATATGGGGTGCATACTCAGCCCTGGTTACTCAGCAACTTAATTTATCTTCATTAGGTTTTCAAATCCATACATAAATACAAGATAACAAAGCTTCACACTATAACACAAGCGCAAAACACAAAACACACCCCCAAACTTGAGAGGTGTTGTGTCTTCACAAGTACACAAAATAAAACAACACAAACCACACATGCATGCACTAAATAAAAGAACCTGCAGAATGAATCAGAAAATTAAAACTAAATGAAAGAGAAGTTTTTCAGAAGGAAGTAAAATAAACTGGCAGGTAGGGGGTACTCCCCTATTGATGGCATCAATGCTGCAACAAAAAGCAACATATTCACCGCTTTTTTGGAGGAGCTCTGCAGACGATCCTTAAGCGATCCTTGCGGTGAGGTAGTGGACAACATCTTTTTCTTTCTTAGTAATGGGCTGTTTAGGGGAGTTCCAGTGGGTGCAGCCTTTTGGTGCGGAATATATCTGGTCCTCTTTTGGGCTGGCGTGTCTGAGGCAGTAACACCTCTAGAAGTGCCCCATTTTCTCTTGCTAGGTCCTTTAGGACTAGTGACAATGGATTTGCTGGGAGTTTGTTGTGAGTTAGCTAGGGCAGTTTTTTCGACTGCAGACCATTCACTCGTGATTGCGGTAATGATATCAAGTAGGTGCTTTGTTTCTGTGTTTGTGCAAGTAACCTTGGTTGCTGCAGCTTCTAGCTCTGTATCAATGTCTTCTACTTCATCTTCGGATGCAGAAGGGTTGTTCACTTTTTCTTTGTCCTTCCGAGAGAGGACTGGAATGGGAGGCTCCTTACTGGGTTCATCGTCCTCCTCTCTCATGATGTGCTTCTTCTTGGACTTGGAAGATATCCTTTTCGGGGGTTCCTCGAGTTCTATTTTGGTGTCTTCATCTGCCTTTGTCGAGGAACTATCGATTATAGACTTAACACCCTCTTCTTTAGGCTGGTTTGATTGATTGTCAGCATCTAAATGGGACTCTGCTTGCGGTTCTGTTGCAACTTCTTCCTCAGGTTCATCTTCACTGGCTTCTACTGGAGCATCTGTGGTGGAGGTACCAAAGTCGAACTGCTGCAGGAAATTATTGTGGGTACTTTTCATGCATACAACAAAACTGATTGTTTTCCCTCTACTGGGCTTCAGAACATTGAGTGATATTGGTGCTCAGTTCCTGGATTCTCCTCTCCAAACCAACAATTTTTCTCCCCCCTGCTACAGCAGCTGGTTCTGGTGGGGCAGTAGCAGCTTCACCAACAATTCGTTCAATGGTGCGTGCAATGAGAGCACTATTATTCTTGTCAATTATTTTCAACATTTTACTGTGTTTTTGGAGAATTAATATTTTTTATGCGGATGAACAGTAATCGTAAACAATAACTGTGAACAGTTGCGATGAACAGTAACGATGAACATCAACAGTAAACAGTACTTCCAAAAAATTAATTAAGTTATTAATTTTTTATTTTTAATTACGTACATCTATTTGTGATAGATCTAAATTCCTTTCAGTAATATTCATAAATTAGCCCAAACTGTTACATGCTTAAGCTTTCTGCAATTTTGGAAAATAATTTCCAAATCTGTAGAAGCCGCATGTTATGATTTTTTATAATTTAACCATAATGAATAAATTATGAAATTGAATATGTAATCATATGAGACATAGATCTTTTGATATGAAAATTGTCATAATTTTTAAGGATGTGTAACCTTAAAGAAAAATTTCCAGAAGTGAGAACCGCTGCTAAAAATCAGAATTTTCCAACACTAGTAACCCAACTTTGAAAAACCATAACAATTTACACACTTAGAGGATTTCAACATAACACCTATCAATAGAAGGCTTAGGATGTCTAGTTTCATGATTTGTAAAGAAAACGATTTTAAGCAAAGAATAAAGACTGTTCATTTCATTATAATATTACAAACACACATATATTACCCAAATCATACTACAAGTAATTAAAGGTAAACAATTCATAAAAATAAATCATATAGTCAAAGAAATACTTAATACCTTAAGGCAAACACCAAGAAAAGAAGTTATAAAACTTTCTTTTACTTCTCCAAAGACTTATGTTTCTTTTTTTCTTTTTTTCTTCTAAGGTTTGTAACGGTATAAAAAATAAAAGACGGCTTCCTCTTAAAAAGATGGCTTCCTCTTAAATACTAGGTAATTAATAAATCTTTTAAAAAATATATGAAGCAAGAAAACGTGAGTTTTTAAGAAAATTCTCTTTTTTTTTAAATAACTTGTGTAACTTATCTAAAACATATTGATAAATTCTACTCACACACAAACACTCAATAATAACTATCATAACCAATTTAATAAGGGTAAAAGAGGAAAAAAAGTGGGCGTTACAAGAAATAGGAGTACACAATTTGGATGCATTGACAGTATTATCAGCCTAAGTAACCTCATTGATAAATATGGTAAAAGTGATGACCACCAGCAACAGTTAACCAAGTTGCTAAAGTCTCTTGTGTTTATTGTTGAGAGGGGCATCTATATGATAATTGTTCTAGGAATCAGAGCTTTAGCCAACTATGTGGGCAATTTCAACAGACAGAATCAGAGCAATCCATATTCAGACACCTATAACACTGGATGGAGACAACACCCAAACTTTTCATGGAGCAATCAGAATCAGCATGCTGCACTATCTGGTGGACAGAACAGGCCTGCTCAGCTACCTGGTTTTCACTAGCAAATTCAAGGGCAAAGAAACACCAGTAATGATCAATTTAGTTCCTTTGAAACTCTAATTAAGGAGTATAGTGTGAAGAATGAAGCAGTGGTCCAAAGCTAAGCTGTATCTTTAAGAAACTTGGAGAATCAGATTGAACAATTTGCTATAGCATTGAGTAACAGACCTCGCGGCAGTTTACCAAGCAACACAAAGGATCCAAGGAGAGAAGGAAAAAAGCATTGCAAAGTGATTAACTAAAGGTCTGGAAGGGATGTTCATATTCCAGTTGAAGTACCAAAAAGAATAGTGGAACCTAATTCAACTCAAGAGGAAACTCAATTTGAAGAAGAGCCACAACAACCCATTTTCCAGCACACTAGTGAGAGTAGTGTTGAGTGCTAGAAAGTGTATTATTATAAAGGAGAAAACCATCATTTTACACTTCAAGTTCCATTAACATCCCTACTTTTATGTATTTAAGTCCCTTGTGATTTAATTATCCAAATTTTATTATAATTAAGCATTATATATATATTTAGGGGGCATCATGGTTATTTCATAATGAACGAGATATCAGATGGAAAAACGGACAGTAATTCCAAACTTAGGACAGCTAAAAACCTTAGGAGGAGCAAAAAAGGATAAATGACATTGTTCACATGTACGGTACTGTTTATGATATTGTTCACGACACTGTTCGCATATACGGCACGCTGACGTGGCATTAATCGATGACGTGGCATTGACCGATGACATGGCAGCATTCGATTGGACGATTGATGTGGCATTGACTGCTTGTGTGGCAGTATGTTAGTGGACCGAAAACATGCATACGGTGCATGCATATACACGGAATGACAGCCCTGATGATGTGTTCTATCCAATTAGAACTTGCCAAGTGGTGTAATCCTAAGTGTCCAAATTGTTTTAATCTGATGGCTATGATTTACTCCTTGTATCTATAAATAAGGGCTCCCACCCCCCAATTTGATACCCCTAAATTCATTTTTGAACTCCATTTTCTGTAATTCCTTCTCTGTCATATATTTTCTATATATTTTAATAAATTTCTATTTTATCCCTAGTTCAATTATGAGGAGCTAATTTTCTTTCAAGCTTGGGTTGAAGGTGAAGTCTTAACATGTTCCATGGGCTTAATTTGGTAAATTTACTTTCTTTTCCCCTCTGATTTTTGTGGATGTTTTGACTTTTTGTCGACAGATAGTAATAATCTTGTCTAGTGCAAGGTTATTACTATTTGGCACGATAAGCCCTTAGCACCATATTAATTAGAGTGAGGTTCATGAGGAGTGGAAACCCCCCTCATGATTTAATTGACACTAATAAGGAATATTAAATCCATTGTGCATGTTGATGCAGATCCAAATATTTAAACGCTTCATTTCAATAGATTTTACTTTAATTTATTCCCGTCATTCTAATTTAAATTTTAGGATAAGTCTAAATCACTTTCACCATAAATCCAACCAGCCACTTAGAAAATTAACTCTATATGCAATTAAAATTCACCTCCTTGTGAAATCGACACTTGTCACCATTGATCTATTTTATAATAAATTTGTGCACTTGTGAGTTCAATAAAATTTGGACAATAAGTTTTTAGCGCTGTTGCCGGGGAGGTAAGTTATTTTAATTTGTAGAATTAATTTTTGAAAATAATTTTTATTTTTTTAGTTGTTTTCTTGTAATTTCTTTTTCTTATTTTTTAATAAAAAAAATGAATCTATATTTTGAGGTAAGAATTTCTTTTCTTTTTCTCTTCTTTAAATTTTTTTAATTTAATTTTCAAGTTATCTTTCTTTGGAATTTTTTATTTATCTTGTTAATTTATTTCACGTATTTTTTTTATATAGCACTTGACTGTGTTTTCATAGTAAGGTTGTAACAGCGTAATAAGGTTAGTATCGTAATTTCTCCTTCTTCTTCACTTTTATTAGTTTTGTTCTCATTGTTTTGTGTTCTTAGCATGCATGGTCGAATGTCACAATTACCTAATCTTGAGTCTATAGACCTTAAACTGGAAAAAAAATACTTCGCACACATAAACACGTTGCAATTAAAGATAAAATTGAAATGGATTTGCAACACCAACAACCATAACCACAGGAGAGGCCATTTAAGGACCACTTCAGTCCCTTAGCTAACTTGAGCACATTATGCATAAGATATCCAAATGTAGCTGCTAGGAGTGTTGAGTTAAAACCTAGTGGGCTAAATTGTCTCCCAACATTCTATGGCTTGGAAAACAAAGACCCATATAATCATCTGAATAATTTTCATGTTGTTTGTCAAACTTTAAATATGAGAATTTTTCAGATGATGATGTTAAACTTAGATTATTCTCATTTTCTTTAAAGGATAGAGCTCATTTATGATTTAATACATTGCATGCTAATAGCATTACATCATGGGAAGAAATGGTACTAAAATTTTGGAATAAATATTTTCCAGTGCATAAAACCAATGTTATTCGTAGGGAAATCTTAGAGTTTACCCAGAGAGAAGACGGACAGTTTTTCGAAGCATGAGAGCGATTCAATGGGCTACTCTTGAAGTGTCTACATCATGGGTACAAGAAATGGCACTAATGCCAGTACTTTTTAGAGGGATTATTGTCGCATGTGCACGAATAACTAATGGCAACAAGTGGAGGAGAGCTAATATCAAAAAGTGCATCAAAGATTTGGGATTTCTTCCAGCGACAAACGGATAATTCCCAACAACGGAGTCGATCAATCAAGAATATTAAAAGAATTAAGGGAGTGAATGAGGTTCATATTAACGAGTCAAGTTAGAAAATTAAAAAAGTCAAAGCGATAATTGAAAGTCTTTCCTGACAAATAGCATCGTTAACAACTATTAAATCAACAGAGCCACATGACCATCGCTTATACCCAAATCAAGTCAATGACATAGGTGTAATAAGAAAACCATCAAATTACAACCCTTACTCTAACACATATAATCTTGGATGGAGAGACCATCCCAATTTTTCATGGTCTCAAGGATTCCAATAGAATGGACTAGCAGCTCCAGCTCCACCAATGCAACCAATTCCTCAAGTTCCTCAAGCCTCTCAACCACCATTTAGACCATACAATCAGAACACGAACTACTCTTAACCCAGATCATGGGAGGATACATTCCTGAATTTCAAGAATCTTACTTATTCCACGATCGAGCAATAAAACAGCACCATTGATGAACTACGAAATAAGATGAGAGCAGGTTTCAACTCACAAACCCAATCAGTTTCAAACCTCGAAAAGATGGTGGGACAACTTGCCTCTTCAGTTCAAACATTGGCAATGACTGTTGAGAAAGGCAAATTCCCAAGTCAACTAGTGCCTAATCCTAAAAGAGTGCATAAAGCAAGTACGAGTTCATCTCAACAGCATGGAAAGGTCTAAGCCATCATGACCTTAAGAAAAGGAAAAGAAGTCGACAACAAAGTGGAGATGTCGGTGACAAAAACAAGTCAAATTGTACTTGTAAATGCCAAGGATTCATCATCAGAAGAAAAAGAAGAAACCAACCCACGAGAACATGTTCCTAAAGCTCCATTTCCCCAAAGGTTAGCTAAAGTAAAGAAGGAAAAATCAACAAGTGAGATTTTTGAAATCTTTAAACAGGTAAGTGTTAATATCCCTTTGCTTGATGCTATAAAACAAGTGTCATCTTATGCCAAGTTTCTTAAAGACCTTTGTACTAAAAAGAGAAACATTCACGTTCAAAAGAAAGCCTTTTTAACAGAAAACATTTGCTTTATACTGCAACACAAAATTCCTCTAAAATGCAAATATCCAGGCTCCCCTACTATCTCATGTAGTATAGGGAACCACACAATTGAGAATTCTTTATTGGATTTAGCAGCTAGTATAAATCTGTTGCCTTACTCAGTATTTGTGAAACTTGGATTGGGAGAATTATACCCAACTCTAGTGGTGTTGCAGCTTGCAGATCAGTCCCTGAAAATACCTCGTGTTATTATGGAGGACGTACTTATCCAAGTAGATAAGTTTTATTTTCTTGTTGATTTCATTGTAATTGACACTCAACCAATCCAGGCAAGGAAGCACATCCCCATTATCCTAGGCCGACCTTTCTTGACAACTGCCGATGCTCACATTTAATGCAAGACTGAAAATATGCAGTTGTCCTTTGGCAATATGATTATGGAGCTAAATATCTTCAACATTACCAAACAACCTCATAATGCAGATGATAGAATTGTTTATGTGGATTTAATAGAGGAATTAGTTGATAATTATTTTCTTTCAAACCTCAGTGATGACCATTTACAAACATTTTTAACTCACTTTGCTTTGCATTTTGATATTAATAAATCAATCGATGAGGTCAACGCCTTACTTGATTTAACACCATCCATGGACACTAATAAATGGAAGTCAAGAGTTGAACAACTAGAACCATCAGAGAAGAAATTCAGCCCATCATCAGAATCACCACCAAAACTCGGGCTCAAACCATTACCCAACACTTTAGAATATGCATTCTTGGGAGAAGAAAGCACTCTGCTAGTAATCATTTCATCATCCCTAAATGACAAATAAAAAGATAAGTTGTTGGAAGTGTTAAAAGAGCACAAAGGAGCATTAAGATGGACCATAGCCGATATAAAAGGTATAAACCTAGTAAATTGCATGCATTACATTCACCTTGATGAAAATGCTAAATCTACTAGGGAAATGCAACGTTGGTTGAACCCTAACATGAAAAACATTGTTAGAATTAAAGTCCTTAAACTGTTAGACGCATGTATCATTTACCCAATTTCTGATAGTTCATGGGTCAGTCATGTGCAAGTTGTCCCCAAAACATCAGGAGTTACAGTAGTTACTGTTGAGTGTTAGAAAATGCATATTTATAAAGGAGAAAATTGTCATTTTACATTTCATGTCTTACTAACAACCCTTACTTTTATGTATTTAAGCTTGTTGTAATTTAATTACGTGTGTTTTATTTTAATTAAGTATTTTATGTATTTTAGGGGTATCACGGTAATTTCACAATAAACGAGAGATCAGATGGCAAAACG
>MKYO02002161.1:33458-45123 GCA_002013955.2 Citrus medica
ATTGAGTTGTTGCTCCTGGTCTTAGCATCTGGAGGTCAATCCAGGCAGACATTTCATTGAGTCGGTCACGCCATTTATGAGATGGTAGATCATCAAATGTGAACCATGGACCATTTGACGATTTTTGACTGGGTGGATTGGGCTGGGCTGGAGAAGGATGGTTTGTGGTAGAAGATTAGGGTATTTCTTCATCAACTTCGGAGGGAATATCAACATATGGTTCTGTATGAGAGGTTTGGCCTTGATCAGGTTGAGCCATCAGGATTTTGGTAATATCAGCATAGGACTTTTCAGAGTCACTGGTGGATGCTGAAGATTCTGTATCAGTTTCGGTAGGGCTATCTGAAACAGCTAGATTTGAATCAGAAGTTTGGTCGTCTGTAGTAGATGAATGGGTGACTGTGTGAGCAGTAAACTGGTTTATGGGTTCTTTATCCTTGGTATGGGTAGGGACTGATAATGGAGCTAGCGGTGAGGGCAGTGTAGAACTAGGAGATGGTTGGCCAGGGATGGTCAGAGAGGAAGGATGAAGAGGGGCAGGTCGAGGCTGCGGTCTAGGTTTGGGTTTAGGTTTAGGTGGTGGTGGCAAAGGATTGTCTCTGAAAAGAGTATGAGTCATGCCAAATAACTTGGAAGGGTCATACTGTTTAATAGGAGAAAGCATAGAGGCAAAAGGATGATAAGTTGGACCGAGAGAAGGGATAGGAGGTGAAGTGGTGAAAAGGGTAGGTCTCTGTTTTTCAGATTCAATCTGAGCAAGTTCAGCTTTTAAGCGTCTGATTTCCCTTTCCTTTTGGTCAAATTCTGGGCCATAGTATCTCTGGGCAAGCATGGCTCGTAACTCTGAATCGAGTTGACCAATTCTGGTTTGAAGATTTTGGTGAATCTGTTGCATTTGGGCAGCAATAGAGTCAACTTTCGTCTCAATCTGGTCAGTTCGCAAACTGATGTTCTCAACTTTTGAATGGAGATGCAACAAAGTATCATTTTGGGCCCTGGCATTTTGAGTTTGCCAGTTGAGGACTGATTCAAAAGGTTTAGGGGGCTCCAGGTGGCCAGTGGAGGTAATAGGTGAAGGGATAAAGGGTTTGGACACAACATTTCGTTGGGAATCTGTCTGGGGTTCCAAAGGAGGAAAGGAAGAAGAGTAATCGGAAGAGGTAGAGGAAAACATCATACAAGCCAGTGGTTGGACGATAGGTGTTGGGTTTGGGAGTGGTGATGGAATCTCAGATTTGCAATGTTTGGCAATCCATTTGAGTTCTTTTCGGTAGATGGGTAATGGAGCTGGTGGAGGTGGAGGATCTGATGGTGGTTTAGGGTCACAGTGGTTACATGGGACAAGAGGTTTTTTCTTTTTGGGTTTCTTTTTTCTTGTGGTTGCATAATCATCGTCTTCTTCCCAATCATCCCAGCAGGGACAATTTGGGTCACACATGCCTGAACCAGGGGCATCCCATAAGAAATGGCCATTGTGTTTGGCTGGATACACAGGGTAACCTTCAGAATTAAACCCTGTAATGGGCAGATCTTCCTGAGCTGTCTGAACAGCTGTGATCATGGAAGAATAAGTAAAGGAGAGCCGAGGAGGCTCTTGTGGAGCACTTGGAGGTGGTTTAAAAGTCATTCTGACTGTGCCATCTGGGTGTCTTTCAAACATACTTTCAGATGTCTGAATGGGAGCGGTATTGTTATGGAACTGCTCATAGTTGGAGATCCATTCAAGAGGCATAAGCTTTATGAGCTCATGGCGGGGAATTTGTCTCGGGATCTGGATGATTGTGGGGATTTGGTCAGATTCTGCTAACACCATGAGGGTGTCAGAGTGGTGTTCTGGAGTGGGTAGATCTAAGGCATGATTTTGAAGCCTATAGACCAGTTGATGGTGTAAGGTGGCAATTTTGGCTGAAGAGATTTGTTCTGCACCTTGAATTTGAACTTGAACTTTCAAGGCTGTGGGCAAGTTGGTGTCTTGGAGAGAAAGGTTGAAATTGGGATAGAAAGTGAGTAAAACACTTCCTGCATGAAGGGTTGTGAGGACAGTACCGATAACAGCATCTTGGTACTGTTTGAATCGGGTATCAAGCATAGCAATTCGAGCGGTAACTGGTAATCCTTTTCTCCCATGAAGGGTGAGGATTAGTCTGATGCCTCCAAGATGAAGGTGGGTAAAACCTTCTCGTTTCCAGTTGGAAATCAAGTCGGAAGGGATTTCAAGAGTGACATATTGCTCAGCAGGGGTTGCTTGAAGAGAACATTGATCCAGGCGAGAAGACTGGATGTATTCTTTAGGGTGAGGTCTGCGGGTGGATATGAGAGTACGGATACTGCGGGTAAAAGAACTGGGTCGTTTGTAGAGTTGGTAAGGGCTGATGAGAGGGTACGAAGATTCACTGATCTGGGCTGATTCAGGGATGTAAGAGTATTCTACAAGATTTTCAATTTTGTTGGCAGTATGAGAAGTGCAAGATTTAGGTAGGGAAAGAGTAGAAGAAAGAGTAACAGGATTTGAAGGAGTTGAAGATGAAGTGGAAGCCATGAATGAGAAGTTCTCTCTGCGCCTGAAGACTAAAGATCAAAACAGAATAAAGATTCAAATTATACCACTTTGAGCATGAAAACAAGAGTTTAGAAAACAGGTTTCAAGGACGGTATGGCTCTGATACCATATAGTACGTGGCGTTGTGGCCCTTAGGTATAGCGATCAAAATCCTTTTAAAACATTTTCCTCTCGGGTTATATAACCCAAAACAGACTTTCCTTTAGTCTAAAACAGGGTACCAAACCAGATAAGAAATGGTCAAAAGGTTTCTGATGCACAGGATCCTTACTGGAAGGCAAGTGCAGAGCATACTTCCTTAGGTTTTCAAAATGAACAAATTTAATTCTTTATTCTTTTCTTTTTCCTAGAACTTCATTTGCAGAGAGAGAAGAGAGAGTTTAGAAATTCATGGAAGAAAACATACGAGAGTTTATTTATGGAAAATTTTCTATTCAAGTTCTATATCTTACAAAGGAGAGGAGGATTCTTTATATAGGAGAATCCTTCGGGGAAGATAGGACAGGACCCCTATCTTTTACAAAAAGATAAGCATGAAACAACTTTAATTATTACAAAAGACAAAAGTGCTTTAATAATTAAAGCATGACTTTGACAAAAGCAAAAGCAAAAGCTTAAAGTAAAAGCAAACTTTAATAATTATGCAAGCATAAAGCGAAACATCATTATTACAACAAGACAAACTACTTTATTGAAAGCAACAAGACAAACAACTTTATGGAGAGCGGAGATTCATGTACTCGTCTTCAGAGGAGCTTTCAGTGGCATATGGGTCATCGTTGTCTTTTGGTGGGAAAAAGGTTTTGGATAACTTTGGATGCTTACAGGAGGGACCACGGCATGGTGGATGAGGACAATGATAATCTCGGGGAGTGCACCTTCGAGTCCGCGTGGGGGAAGTTTGGGTGGCTTTGTCAACTTTGGATGGTTGTGCTGAATGTTTGGGAGGTTTGGTTGAGGGCCCTGGTTTAGAGGGTCCAGGTTCATCCATTGTGGGTTGGGGAAATTGGTGAAGGTGTTGGCTTAGGGGGAGAAATGCATCCCATGGGTCTTGGGAATCCTGGAACAGGAAATCAGTGTAGTCTGGTTTTTCTTCCTTGATGATGATACCTGTGGACTTTGGTTTGGATATGGCGGATGGAGTGGGGATCATGAGGAGGTCATGTTGTGGACCTAAGGAGGTGTGGGAGATATCTTTAAGTGGCGGAGGTTGGTGATTTAATTGGCAAAGGTAATTGTGCAGGACGTCTTGTATGTCATTTTCAATCACAGCTACATGTGGTGCAGTGAACCATTCATATACCTGATCTTGAGTCCAAAAGAGATTGGTGTCTGGATGTTGGAAGTATGGCCTGTGAATAATAAAAACTGATGTGAACATTTGTGCTTCAGAGGCAGGCATACGATCAAGGTTGTGAATTTCTGACAGTTGTTGTAGCTTCTTTCTCCACCATGGAATGGGAGAAAACCATTCAAGTAAAGTCCAAGTGAGAGAGGTGGCCTTGTCGGGATCAAGGAGATGTTCCAAGGTAGGAGCAATTGGCAGGACTAACTTAGTGGCATAAAGGACTGTTAGGCACCAAATGTACCATAACACATCTTCAGTGGTTTCTCTGGATGGATCAAGGGTTAAACCTGTAAGGAACAGATTTTCTGGGTGGAAGGAGGAAAATGGAAAAGGTTCTGTGACAAGGTAGGCTTTCATGAAGAAGCGAAAGAGAGCTTTTCTTGCAAACTCTTGGATGGCGAAGACAGAAGAAAAGGTTTTATTAAAGGGAAAAGTCTTCTTGGTGAGAGCTTCTGGGGGTAGTGATGTAGCCATGGAGATAATCGGAAAATGGTAGGTGGTGGAAAACAAGGTGAGAGGGTTTTGTGGTTTGGAGAGTCTGGAGAGCATATCAGGGATAAGGTTCTGGGATCCCTTTATATGCTTGACTGAAAAGTCATATTTGGAAAACCAATCTTTTAATCTGAGTAACATTTTTTCGGGAACAGTTTTACCTTTGAAATGAAAGATATTGGGGAAGGCTGAGCTGTCCATTCGGATGAGAAAATGGTGTCCAATCAGATGATACTCAAACTTTTTGATGCCATTCTTTACCGCTAAAATCTCTTTGAACACGCTATGGTAGTGCTTCTGTGTGTCAGAAAATTGTCCACTAGCGTAAGCGATAAAGTGTTCTTGTCCATTGAGCTCTTCGAGGAGGATGGCACCCCATGATTCATCACTTGCATCTGTCTGCAATATACGCCGTCCATCAGTAATCAACTTTAAAGGAGGCGGATTTTGCGCGATCTGCTTTAGGGTAGTGACAGCAGTTGTGTGGTCAGCATTCCACTCTGGGGGCTTCTTTTTCAATAAAGCCGAAAGATGATGAGTGTAATGATCCACATGTGGGATGAAATCACGGATGTAATTGATAATGCCGAGAAACTGTTGAATTTGCCTTTTGGAAAGTTGCTGATCTGGAAAGTGAAGCAATTCTTGGGCAATGTGCTTTCCTGGCTGGTAGTGTCCATCTTTTATGAGCATACCAAGGAATTCAATATTATCTGTAGCAATGGTGCTTTTCTTGGCCGATAACATGATTCCATGATTTTGGATAAGATCATAGAATTGAGTTAACAGCTGGCGATGTTCATCATGTGAGCCTGAAAAAAGCAAGATATCATCAATGTAAATCAATGCATGATGCAAAATAGGTTGGAAGATTTGGATCATGGATTTTTGGAAAATGGAAGGGGCAGTTTTGAGACCAAAGGGTAGAACTGTCCATTGGAAATGAGCATTGGGAATACAAAAAGCGGTTTTGTAACGTTCTGAGGGTTCAATGCCTAGTTGCCAAAAACCAGATTTTAGATCGAATTTTGAAAAGATCTGGGCATTTTTGAGAAAAGTAAACATGCTTTGTCGGCGAGGCAAAGGGAATTTGTCATCTTGTAAAAACATGTTTAATGGCTGGTAGTCAATGACTAGGCGTTTCTTTCCTCGGACAATTTCAGAATGCTTTTCAACATAAAAGGCTTGGCAAGCCCATTGAGAACTTGTGGGCTCAATTAAACCTTGGGCTAACAATTGTGAACATTCTTGTTGGGCTAGGAGTAAGTCAGAAGGACTCATTCCTGGATGGGTAGCTTTAGTTGGGTTAATGTCTTCATTGAGTTTGAAGGGTAACTTAATGAAGAAAGACTTATTTTTCCACAAGGGAGTTGGATGGGTGAACTCAGAATGGGACTCTGGACAGAAACTCAAAAGTTTGGTTGAAATATCCTGGTAAGACTGGGGAGTTTCAGACAGATTGTAGAGTTTCAGAATGTCTGTGAATGGTTTGAACATGGACTTGACTCGGATTCCAGTGGGAATGATTTGGAGGTGTTTGATTTGGTGAAGGATGTCAAAACCTAACAAGATATCCTTATTAGGAAGAGTGGAACCAATAACCTTGGTCCAAATGACACAATTTGGGAAAATTTGAATACCAATGGGTTTTTTGGTAATCAAAGAGGTGGTGAAGAGTTTGCCATTGACAGCTTTGAAATGTTCTTCAAACTGGGTCCAGTATTCGGATGGAAGAATATGGGGGTTCAACATGCTGCGTTGGGCACCAGTATCTATAAGACCAATTGCTGGAATGGGCCTTTGGAATTTTGAGGGCAAGATCTGGAGTTTGATGGATGGGATAGGAACTGTAGTATCAAGGGAGAGTAACTGTTGGTGGAAAATCACTTGAGACTGGTCACTGTCTGAATCAGAGGAATTCTGTAGTGCGAACACTGTTTCATCATTGGGTTCATCTTGTTCAGAGAAATAGAATTCCAGTTCATCTTTGGCAGGAGAGTAGTCTGTAGTTGCTTGAAGATGCTCAACTAACCGGATGGATTTTTCTCTTTTGTTGGGACAATCTTTAGCATAGTGACCTTTTTTCTTGCAGATAAAGCATCTACTTGAGTGCTTTCGTTTAACGTCTCTGGAAGAGGATGATTTCTTTCTGAAAAACCTGTAGGGCTTTCGGGATCTGCGAGGTTTGGATGAAAATTCTGGAGTTTTGAATTTCCGAAAATGCCGTTTTTTCTTTGAACTGCAATCGCAATCCTTTTTCTTGTGGCATTTGATCTGCAAATAAGGCTTTTTGCAAGCACTTCGGAAAGGTTCTTTGTCTTTCAACAGTTCTTTGAAAAACTGTTTTTGCTCGCAAAGTTTGTCAAGACAAGTTTTGGCAAGCTGAAAGATTTTGCCAAGAGAGATGTTGTCTAGGGAAAGATTGGATGCTGTGAGTTGTCTCTGGATGTCGGGTTGGAGTTCTTCGGGGAGGGAAGCCAGAAAGACATGCTTTAATGTCGGTTCATTGAATCCATTAAGCTTATAGAACAGCAGGGACATTCGCTTATAATGGAAGTCAAGATCCTTAGCATTGAGGGAGCAGCATTTCATGTTGAGATAATCTCGTCTGGCAGCTTCAAAGACTGCAGAAGGGTCGCCAAGGAATTGATCATGAAGTACAGCAAGAGCACTTGAAACTTCTGGAAGGTCAACAAACTGTAATTGGCGGTATCGTCCTAACGAATCAAACCAATCTCTTAGAGCACCCGTAAAACGAGTAGCAAATTCTCTAAGGACTGATTGAGTTGTTGCTCCTGGTCTTAGCATCTGGAGGTCAATCCAGGCAGACATTTCATTGAGTCGGTCACGCCATTTATGAGATGGTAGATCATCAAATGTGAACCATGGACCATTTGACGATTTTTGACTGGGTGGATTGGGCTGGGCTGGAGAAGGTTGGTTTGTGGCAGTAGATTCAGGCAGTTCTTCTTCAACTTCGGAGGGAATATCAACATATGGTTCTGTATGAGAGGTTTGGCCTTGATCAGGTTGAGCCATCAGGATTTTGGTAATATCAGCATAGGACTTTTCAGAGTCACTGGTGGATGCTGAAGATTCTGTATCAGTTTCGGTAGGGCTATCTGAAACAGCTAGATTTGAATCAGAAGTTTGGTCGTCTGTAGTAGATGAATGGGTGACTGTGTGAGCAGTAAACTGGTTTATGGGTTCTTTATCCTTGGTATGGGTAGGGACTGATAATGGAGCTAGCGGTGAGGGCAGTGTAGAACTAGGAGATGGTTGGCCAGGGATGGTCAGAGAGGAAGGATGAAGAGGGGCAGGTCGAGGCTGCGGTCTAGGTTTGGGTTTAGGTTTAGGTGGTGGTGGCAAAGGATTGTCTCTGAAAAGAGTATGAGTCATGCCAAATAACTTGGAAGGGTCATACTGTTTAATAGGAGAAAGCATAGAGGCAAAAGGATGATAAGTTGGACCGAGAGAAGGGATAGGAGGTGAAGTGGTGAAAAGGGTAGGTCTCTGTTTTTCAGATTCAATCTGAGCAAGTTCAGCTTTTAAGCGTCTGATTTCCCTTTCCTTTTGGTCAAATTCTGGACCATAGTATCTGTGGGCAAGCATGGCTCGTAACTCTGAATCGAGTTGGCCAATTCGGGAGTGAAGATTTTGGTGGATCTGTTGCATTTGGGCAGCAATAGAGTCAACTTTCGTCTCAATCTGGTCAGTTCGCAAACTGATGTTCTCAACTTTTGAATGGAGATGCAACAAAGTATCATTTTGGGCCCTGGCATTTTGAGTTTGCCAGTTGAGGACTGATTCAAAAGGTTTAGGGGGCTCCAGGTGGCCAGTGGAGGTAATAGGTGAAGGGATAAAGGGTTTGGACACAACATTTCGTTGGGAATCTGTCTGGGGTTCCAAAGGAGGAAAGGAAGAAGAGTAATCGGAAGAGGTAGAGGAAAACATCATACAAGCCAGTGGTTGGACGATAGGTGTTGGGTTTGGGAGTGGTGATGGAATCTCAGATTTGCAATGTTTGGCAATCCATTTGAGTTCTTTTCGGTAGATGGGTAATGGAGCTGGTGGAGGTGGAGGATCTGATGGTGGTTTAGGGTCACAGTGGTTACATGGGACAAGAGGTTTTTTCTTTTTGGGTTTCTTTTTTCTTGTGGTTGCATAATCATCGTCTTCTTCCCAATCATCCCAGCAGGGACAATTTGGGTCACACATGCCTGAACCAGGGGCATCCCATAAGAAATGGCCATTGTGTTTGGCTGGATACACAGGGTAACCTTCAGAATTAAACCCTGTAATGGGCAGATCTTCCTGAGCTGTCTGAACAGCTGTGATCATGGAAGAATAAGTAAAGGAGAGCCGAGGAGGCTCTTGTGGAGCACTTGGAGGTGGTTTAAAAGTCATTCTGACTGTGCCATCTGGGTGTCTTTCAAACATACTTTCAGATGTCTGAATGGGAGCGGTATTGTTATGGAACTGCTCATAGTTGGAGATCCATTCAAGAGGCATAAGCTTTATGAGCTCATGGCGGGGAATTTGTCTCGGGATCTGGATGATTGTGGGGATTTGGTCAGATTCTGCTAACACCATGAGGGTGTCAGAGTGGTGTTCTGGAGTGGGTAGATCTAAGGCATGATTTTGAAGCCTATAGACCAGTTGATGGTGTAAGGTGGCAATTTTGGCTGAAGAGATTTGTTCTGCACCTTGAATTTGAACTTGAACTTTCAAGGCTGTGGGCAAGTTGGTGTCTTGGAGAGAAAGGTTGAAATTGGGATAGAAAGTGAGTAAAACACTTCCTGCATGAAGGGTTGTGAGGACAGTACCGATAACAGCATCTTGGTACTGTTTGAATCGGGTATCAAGCATAGCAATTCGAGCGGTAACTGGTAATCCTTTTCTCCCATGAAGGGTGAGGATTAGTCTGATGCCTCCAAGATGAAGGTGGGTAAAACCTTCTCGTTTCCAGTTGGAAATCAAGTCGGAAGGGATTTCAAGAGTGACATATTGCTCAGCAGGGGTTGCTTGAAGAGAACATTGATCCAGGCGAGAAGACTGGATGTATTCTTTAGGGTGAGGTCGGCGGGTGGATATGAGAGTACGGATACTGCGGGTAAAAGAACTGGGTCGTTTGTAGAGTTGGTAAGGGCTGATGAGAGGGTACGAAGATTCACTGATCTGGGCTGATTCAGGGATGTAAGAGTATTCTACAAGATTTTCAATTTTGTTGGCAGTATGAGAAGTGCAAGATTTAGGTAGGGAAAGAGTAGAAGAAAGAGTAACTGGATTTGAAGAAGTGGAAGATGAAGTAGAAGCCATGATTGAGAAGTTCTCTCTGCGCCTGAAGACTAAAGATCAAAATAGAATAAAGACTCAAATTAATTGTAATTGGAAACTTGAATTTTATGGAAATGATGTTGTTGTAATGGACTTATAAAGGACAAACGAGCATGGCTATCGAAGAATTGGAGCAAGTCTGGAACAACGAAGATGTTGTAGCAACTCCCAAGCATTGACAAAAAAATTCGAGCAAGATATTCAAAATATTGCGATCTGCCGTTTCCCAATTTAAAGATGTGCACCCTAAAAGTTTTTAGTTACCCTAATTCGCGAATATTAAAAAAAGGTATACATGAAAAGAAAAAGGGGAGGCCGTCAAAGAAGATCAAAACAGAAAAAAAAAAAAGACAACAAAGGTACAGAATTCCCGATCAGGATTCAAGGCTACCCTAGTAGAAGAACTTGCAGAATCGATTGGAATATGTTCTTTCTCTTTCTTTCCTTGTTTATTTGTTATTCATTGAAAATTGAAGATGTATTCAACGGCTAGAACTTGGTTTTTTATTTACCTTTCACAAATTATGAAATAAATTTATTTGTGGTTGAGTGTTAAACTAGCTTGATGTTTAATTGACTAAATATAGATGTTGTTGCATGTTTACTATCGCATTTTACTTTGATAGTATTCATTTAAAGTCATTATTTCAGTTGACCACCCATTTAATGGTACAAGCTAGGAAAGAGCCACAAAAGGGCCTTTTTCTAGTGGAACATATCAGAGTAATACTTGGTCTTGGATTGAGTTTAACTTGAGTCTTAAAAGGGTCATGCTTAATTTAAAATTAGTGATGAACTAGATATATAGATTCACCTTGTACGGAAAAGAGAACCTAAATGTGTAATGTTATATCTTATGTTGACATAGCAATTGGTCGCTGTTAGGGTGCATTAAGATATAAAACATCCAACATGCTATCACTGTGGATAAAATTGGTTTCTACCTAGTGTTGTAGTAGATGCTGCAGCAACTGAACTTGACATGAATAAAATAGTCAACGCCATCAAGAGAGTTTAATCACGTAACTACTCCATTCATATTGATTTAACCTTTGTGTTTAACGTGCAAATTCTATTCACTACATTTTTTAATTATTGAGATTTTATTTTACTAAGTTATGTGGTAGTCTTGGTTGTATTGATTTAATTTAGAACATAGATTGCACTGTTGAAATTGACGTAGCAAGTCTGATAACATTAATCCCTATGGAGACGATCTTGAATACTCATCATTTTATTACTTGTTATGTACACTTGCACATTGACACCATAGCAATTGAAGTAAAATTAACAACAATAACCTAGGTTAACCGATCATGTCAGGCAATCTAGTAATCCTACATCAAACCTTGTAACCTCATTACTATGACCCTTCCTAGGAGTGACTATATGCTGTAAAATACTGTGAAGTACTTGAACCTATCGTGGTAAGAGTTGGAAACAAAACAAAAGGTGGCAAATATCATCGGAAAGGTTGCTAAGCCTATAAATGTTTCTAACCATATTAATATAGACAAAACGGTTGAAAATAAGTTCTTTCCTAGAGGTGTATATCTCTAAACCCTTATTCTTAGATCCTAAAATCGAGTTCAAATCTCTAATATTAATTCAATATGCACCTTTCCAACGTTGGTAATTATCCTACCTTGGCTAGTTGCAGAAAGTTCGATATTCAAGTAAAATACTCTAAGTAGGTTAGGAGATACCCTCTCCTTAATAGTCAAGGCTTCTTCCTAAGGTTCCAGCATCTCCTTTATACTACTACCTTACAAAACTAGCTCCTTAGAAACATCCAAATCCACAAAGTAACAATATATTACCTTATACCATATAGTATGGCGATCAAAATCCTTTTAAAACATTTTCCTCTCGGGTTATCTAACCCAAAACAGACTTTCCTTTGAGTCTAAAACAGGGTACCAAACCAG
>MKYO02002172.1:6712-18392 GCA_002013955.2 Citrus medica
AAGCAGAGATGCTACACAAGCAATTAAACCACACAGGTAACTCCAGGAGCCTCAGACACAGACAAACCATATAAACAGAAGTTTCTTTATTTATTAAAGCCAGTACTATTGATCCAATGAGCAAGGAATTGCACAAATTACGCAGCAGCATCGATAGGGCTGTCACCAGCTTCCTTCTGCAAGAAATTTTGAACATATCCCTTCCTGCGATATAATTCCCTTGGTCAGACTCAAGAAAAGCCTTGAGTATACTGTGACCATATGTCTATATACCAGAAGAAAGAGATGTACATAGCACAACGGGAAGGCAGAACCATACCTTGCGGGTAAATGATCATGGGGACGGTTGAATGGAGTCCAAATGGGATCACCTACAAACAGACGCATAGCCTGAAAATAAAATTATAAAATTAGCGTATATCATTCACTACATACATTCACACAGGCAGCAGAAGGTGAATATCTGGTAGAATAATGAGACAACATCTTCATTATCCACCTAGGAATAACTAAGCAATTCCCAGGTAAGAGGATGTGTTAATATAATTTATTATGATATACTTAAGTCATTTTCAGAAATGCAAAATCGCCATTGTATTTGTTATTTGTTCATAGAAAAGGATATCTACAATGAAATGATAGTGGTTCCAAATGAGGTAAGGAATCACAATCATTAAAAGAACTAAAAGTGAAGATGATGGTGATGATAGCATTTGCTTGTACAAAATCTTCATAGAATCCTACCACACTCTACCATTATGCAAGCATCAGGATAAATCTAGCAAGTGCAAATTGTCATCAACTTTTTAAGGCAAACTCCATTCGCCAAGGGGCAGAAGGGGGGTGTTTGTTGGGAGAAAATGATGTTTGAGAGTCAACAGGAAAACAAGTAAAAATGAATTTCACATATGCATGTACAATGGCAATACCTTGATGTAGTTGTCTGTATCCAAAGTAAAGCGATGGTAACATCCAGCAGGTAAAACAATCATTCCTCCTTTCTTTACCCATATGCGAATCCATTTTTCATTACGGTCCCTGACATCAAAGTAACCTATACCAGAAAGAAAACCCTCAATACCAAACTGATAGGTATGTGGTGCCAGCAACTGAATATCAAACTAATCTTACCACTTCCTGCCACACAGTAGCGGATCTCTTCATCCGTATGAAGATGTTCTTCGAAAAAGTTTTTGATCTTCTCTTCATAATTTGGCAGTTTTTCTGGGCAAACCTCGCAAAAGTCCTGAAAAAAGGTTCAAGAGTAGACTCATTGCCACAATGCACAAATACATGGTTAGGGGGTTCACAATACAAAATTAAAAAAAATATTTTCAAATATCAGCTCTCAATAATGTGATATTTTACATCACTGAAGGGTCTAAAGCAGAAACAACCATATGAAAACCTTATTTTCAGAATAGAAAAATAGAACAGAGGAAAAATTGTTCCTCTCACAAACCAGTTAAGAATAAATACATAAATCACTGTGAGTTACTGTGACAAACCATGTAAGAATATCCGCGATCTTCACGAATCTTCTTCAGTTCCTCATCAGTTTCATAGTTATCAGCATCTAATCGCCAGCTGAGTACTCCAAGTTCTACATGTCAAGAAGAGGTTGCAAACTTAAAGTTTGGCCATATCATCAAATGATCAAATCCAAATATTTGCAAAGATGCTTACCAGAAAGCTGGTCCAGGGACACAAATTCCTTTGGATCCTTGTGATGGGGGAGTCTTTGATCTTCATCACTATCATCCATGTACCATGCCTGAATAACTTCCTCTCTAGGATCCTGCATAAACACACATTTTTTTTGGAGGGTGGGAAAAAGAAATTACTTTACACTATTTTTTTTTCTAACAGTGATACAATCAACTCAACTTAGAAGAATCCAAGAACATATCTTATGGAATAAAATCTTTGACCAGGCGAGATTTTGTGTCCTATTGGACAAGAAATTGAACAACTGAAAAATAAATGTTTTAAGACTGTTGCATGATCATTAATCCTTACATTTGGATGTACCATGCAAACCTTTACAACCAACCCTTCATTTCAACAACTCAATTTTGATTAAACCATCCTCTATAAAGCACAGCAAGAAAGTAGTGATAACAATATAATCCAATGCAAGTTTGCTTTAAGAAAATTGGTTATCATTTTTCATTTGAGAAAAACAATTAAGCTAATCCACTAATCTGAATGTCAGCAAAGCTTGGCAAGTAGAACAAGAGTCAATATAAAATCGTCCGGAGACCCATATGGCAGCACCATCATTAATTTGCTTCATTCTAACAGAAACTGCTACTCAAGCACAAATACATGCATGAAAATTGAAACTTTAGCAGTTTCAATCATGAATTTGTTTTGTATCAGATAAGAAAGCCAATTGTTTTGTATCAGGAGTACATACTCATGCCTATCACAGTCAAGCCAATGGAACATTAAAAATCCAAAAATACAAGGATTACATTCAATCAGTTGTTGCATAAGAAAAACAACATAATATAACAGAGTATTACAAATTGCCTGACACAATTAATGTAATCACAAAGTCTGCAAGTCTTAAATCAACCTTAAAATTCTACAAACTCCAGTAAAATCCACGTATATGGTAAGAAAATTTCTACTGCCGAATAGATCACTTCTTTCACACACAACAAGATGCCAACCAGGCACAATCCGTATGCAAAATCAAGAGTACAAGCAAGATTATCTGAAATAATATACAAAATACTACTGATCGCTCAGACAAGAAACTGAAGTCCTTGCCACGCATTTATTTCGCTTAAATTGTTGTTTTGAGTTACTATCATACCCTAAAGATTCTTGTAAACTCATCCTATTAATAATTTGTTAAAAACACTAAGCTTTTTGGGTATAAACATATTTCTATTTCTTGATTACACAATTTAGGCTTTATTTGGTATTGAGGTACTATGACTTTTACCAAACATTTTAGTATCCAACCGCAATATCAAATAGTGCTTTAGGTGTAGCTTACAAATACGAACGCAAATCCATAACGTCTCGATTTACTGCAAATAACACACCATAAAACTAACTACCTTCTCTCTCCATATGAGTTCCACACACCAAGCACGAGTATTTAAAAAAACAATAATATAATGAATTCCCCAAAATGTTAAAATCACTGATCTTAAAAGAGACAACACTGCAGAACCACAAAATAGCATAAGAATTGTTGAAAGGCGTTCCAAACTCATTAAAAGCACCTAACACATGAAAGCTTTTGCAAAATAAACAAAATTGACTAATCTTTGACAAAAAATTACAAATATTCAATTTCACCAAGGCTTAAGCACTCAGTTCTGAGCCCCGACATCTAGGTACATAAGCTAAACTTAATTTAATTAAATTAAACTGACTGTTAAACAACACAACGAATAAAACCAAAAAAAAAAGGACCAAAAGCAATAAAACAGAAAATTAAACTAAACATACTCAGTTGATTACAACACAAATGTGAAATACGACACATCACGAAATCATCATTACAAAATTATGAAGTTATCTAAGAGATATTCAATAACAACGACAACAACAATAAAAATAATAATGAAATAATCACATAATCTCAGGTTCCATTGGATATAAAAAGTGATCACACTAGATTGTTTAAAAATTTAAAACAATAACAAAAAAAAGAAAATACAATTATTTTTTAATAAAAGCGGAACAATTTTTTTTAAAATTTAATTCATGAACAATAAAAAGTAGGGGTAAATCGAAGTACCTGAGGGGCAACCATGGTTTCTGAAATTCTTTGAACAACGCTTAGTGGCAACGCAATAGAAATGAGGTTGAGGAAGGGAGACCGAATTTTAAACGCGAGATAATAGAATTCGAATGACGAAAATGTCCTTATTTGTACGCTGTCTGTTTTACTTGGCTTTCGCTCGTTAAATTCGATACTCGGTCCGGATTAAATGAACGGGTAATTGTGACTGAGGGGTATTACTGTCATTCCGCTTGCCCAGTTCGCTCAGCCTCTGTTGTGATTCAAAAAGTATCATAAACAATTCCGAAATCGAAAAAATTAATATATTAGTCAATTTAGCAACTTCTGTTCATAAAATCAATTCCTGTCTAATATTGTTCTGAATTTCTAATACAAGATTTTAAAATGTGAAAAATTTTAAAATTATTTAAAATCATGTAGTTTTAAAATTTTAAATTAAAAAAATTAATATATATACATATATATATATATAAATTTATGTTGAAACGGCACGAAAAAGGGTGTTGTTAAGTCGGTCCAATCTAACACCATCTATTACATTAATTATAGAAGTTTGTAACGCAAGTGGCACTGTGGTGAACGAAAATTTGATGGGAGCCTCTAAGTTACGATAATGATAACATACATCTCTCATGTGAATCATATAAAATTATAAGATCCATAATTTTTATGGTTCACATAAATAATATAGGTTACAATTATTGTAACTTAATATTTGCCGAATTTGATTCTCTACAATGGGTGGGGGGAACGGTAGTCATACAATGATCAAATTCTTGTATGTCATTTGGTCAAAGTCAAAACATTGATTATTAGCAGAAGTATGTTAAAAAGTTTACACGATCCTCCCGGTTACATTAGCTTTTGGAAACTTTGCAAATTACGTTTCGATGTTTGCTTTTGATAGTTGACTTTGCGATTTCATCAAACCGCACGTGCGGCAGTCGCCGTTTTGATGAATTGATGCTAAGGTGGTCGGTTTTACTCAGGCGAGATCCTTTTGTCTCGTTCAAGATACGTCGTCACTCTTACTAACACATTACTCAACAGTAAACATTATCCTTTCCACTCACAAGATTAAATGTAACCCTTTGCTCTTTAGATTCCATTTCATTCGATTTTTCTGGAACTTTCTCATAAGGTGACTTATTTCAATCGGTGAAATTTTATACTACAAGCAAAAGATCAATGATTTAATTTATGGTAAATAGTATGCATTTGCCAGCATTAAGCTGCTGTATATTGAATCTCATCAAAGCACCAAATGCATAGACATAAGGTTTAGCTAAATGTGGTTTATCAGAAGTCTATATAAATATAGTTACATTAACATACACATACACAAGTGTAAATGGTAAAGTACTCTCAAACTCTAATGAGCTTCAAGTGGCACCCCTGCTTGATCAGTCAAACCTTTGATGTACTCCTTTCTGGCAGGATGATCCTCCTGTGGCCGATTATATGCCATCCACACTGGTTCTCCCACAAACAACCTCATCAACTGCACATCAATGAGTCAATCAATAGCTCTAAATTCTAATTAACCAACCATGGCATTCATTGATCACTTTGTCTTTGCACACCATAACTTAAAATTTGCATTACCTTAACATAGTTACTAGTGTCAAGAGTAAAACGATGGTAGATTCCAGCTGGCAGAACGATTAGATCACCCGCTTTGATCCAGATTCGAATCCACTGATCACTCTTGTCTCTAACATCAAAATATCCACTTCCTTCCAAACAGTAGCGTATCTCTTCGTCGGCATGGATGTGCTCCGTGTAAAAGTTCTTCAGCTTCTCCTCATAGTTAGTCACTTTCTCCGGACATAAATCAAGCAAATCCTGCAAAAGCAACAAGATGATCGATCAGTCAGTGAAAGTTACTGACAGAAACAAAACCTCTGTAAATAATGTTAGGCAGGAGTACAAAGCATTCACCAAGCACCTTATATAGGCCACCAAGTCAGAAAAGACTTCAATTTATTTTCAATTTATCTTTTTCCCTCGAACAAAAGAAATAAACCCACAAAAACTCTACTAGTCATTGACCTTCAAAAACCAAAGAACATTTCAACAGCCCACTCATCGCATATAAAATTTGCCTCCCCCTTCTAATTCTTAGCTATTATACTTCACAGCTGAAACAAGGCTCCACACAACCAAACATCCATCAAATTGCTAAAGCCGAATTTGACCAAACTCATTTGTCACCCATTTGATCTCAATCATAATTCGAGGCTCCTTTACTTGTGAAGTGTAAACAAAAATTGTAAATTTGGACAATTATCTTGGTTGAAGTCTGAAATTACAATACGGACTACATGTAATAAATATTACCTACTTCCACTCTGATTTCACCTCAAATCTCAAAACTAAGCTTTTGTCAAATCTCTGAGCTCAAGTCTAAATATGAGATGTAATTGTTGTCACAGTTACATCTCATATTTCTTCCTATATTACTACAATTAAATACAATGGTCACGCCAGTTCAAGACTACTTGGACAGTTGAATTCAATTTCTTTTATCTTGCACTGAAATTCAAATAGTTTAGATTTCAGCTGATTACTCTTAGATACAATTACCAGACTTAGGCTACGCATGGTATTAAGGAGCTGTGGCTTCTATTTTCTAATGGAAAAATTAGAAAATAATAAAGCAAAAATGAGACTCAGAAAATTGAAGTACCATGTAACTGTAACCTCTTGCTTCTCTGACCTTCTGCAATTCCTCATCGTTCTCATAGTTTTTCGGGTTCAAGCGCCAATACAGCACTCCCAATTCTGCAAGTTTCAAAAATTTGTTACCAAAATAAAATTAATAGACAAATAAGTGAATGAATAACATTGAATCAAGAGATAATTTGAATACCTGCCAATTGGTCCAACGATACGAATTGCTTCGGGTTGCGGTGGTGAGGGAGCCGTTGGTCTTGACTACTTTCATCCATAAACCACGCCTGATTAAATTCAAATTTCACTTTCGATGTTAGAAATGTCACTGAAGACCCAAACTGAGCAAAGGATGACTCGGTAAAACAACAACTCACCTCGAGAGCCATCGGTAACTATAACTCACTCTTTCCAGCCTGAACTCGGAAACTGCCTCCGGTATGGAAGAGTTATGAGTTGTGGTTGATTTAAGTTGTTTAGTTATGTTACTAGTGTTAGCCACGTGTGTGGTTCGATCTCCTCCGGTTTATTTGTGGTTTTTAAATCAAAGCAGATTAAAAATCAGTTTTGGCGCCTACCAGAAATCCTTTTTCACTGCATTTTGTCACTTATTTTTGTTTTTACTGGAATTTTCCTTTGTTTTTTTTTTTTGTGTGGCTTATACATGTCGATTGGAGAAACTTGATTTTTTTTTCCGTGCCACAAAAATAAATAATTTAATGGCATCATATCCAATTCTATGAATAAATATGAGTTAATATAAAGTTCTTATAATATTTACACTTCAAAGATGAAAAAACAAAAACAGAAACAAAAAAGAGTAATAAGGTAAAAGTGGACTAATAAGCCAACATTTTATAAATATATTCATCGTTATCAGTTTTATATGATTGCATCTAGCTTCATATTTTAAAGCCGAGAAACCTTGAACCTCAGAATCAGAAACAAGAAATTCCTGATAACACTAAGATATTTTTCATAATTACAAAATTGATCATAGTCCTGCTATAAAACTCGCACCACCTGAAGAAAACTCTTTCCGTAGAATCTAATAAACCAGTAAAGAAAAACTCGTCCGCAATACAGCAGCCGAAGTCATTTAAAGGGGAAGACGGGTTGATGAATGATGTTAATATATAGTCTCACTTTTCCTTCTTTTCCAGCTTCTCACAAATGGCTATGTATCCCAGCTCCATATGACTATTTCAAAATGCTACAGTCTTGAATATCTGTAGCACAGGCAACGAAGAAAACATATGAAATATTCATACATATCTTTGCTCTATTATTAACTAAGTTTCCTCATGCTTATTGATAAAATGGCATGCAAGATGACTAAATACACAATCCTTCGAATAAGTTTCCTCATGCTTATTGATAAAATGGCATGCAAGATGACTAAATACACAATCCTTCGATATCCTTGGCAATAAAATAAAAAATCAGCACTTTCATATGGCAAACAGCAACCAAAAGAAACCATACATCCGTCTATCCACTGCCATTATCTGTAAGCATAAAAATTTGTGAATTACCAAAAGTTGTTCATATTTTAAGCCATCAATCATTCATGAATAGACCTTCTTAGACTACCTTCATTGTTGAGATCAACCGGAAGCATGACAGTCTTTGCCTGGTTGTCTGGGGAGGTCCCCAATGTGTTGGACAACTCAGGCTGGGTCGGAGAGCTTGTGCTGCTCTGGCTCTGTTGTCCATTGGAGGCCTGTGTCTTCCCCGGATGGTTCAGGTACATCTCCAAACTAGGAGTTGGTCCTGTATTTTTCTTTCCCTTGAAAAACCTTCCCCTATAACATCAACATGAGCAAAATGTTAAGAAGAAACATTCATACAAGAACATGAAAAACTAGATTATCAGTGCCATCGAGTGAACAATATGTTAGTTACTGAAAGCACCTGTCTTTTCGCTTTTCAAGATACCTCTGCAACGAGACTTTTCGGTTAACCTGACCATCCACATCTTAAGAAAGAGAAAATGTAAATAGACATAATAATGGCTAATGATTCTCATAAATTACAAGGAAAGCTTATTGAGTTATCTAGCCCTCAAATGTATGACAGTTAGCATCCTATGGCTCAGGCTGAAGTTCTATTTATGCTATAAATTTCGGCTATGCTTCTCAAATAGGTATCCTTAATAAATAAAACAATTGTAACAATTGAGTCTAGGCGTGCTTTTAACTGCAAAGATAAAAGGAAACTGCATGTTTTGAAGCTGCAGTGCTGAAGACTTTTTCCAGACACAGAGCTTGAGGAAAAAATGTTGACTAGTGGTGAAATATTGCTACTGGTGATTGGAGAACAGGAGTTAGTTTCGAAGATCATTTCCCAAGGCTGAGGTTGCAGTTATCATTTTGCACAGGACTATGGTACAACTTGAATGGTGTAACATAGAACAAAGGTTCAGCTTCCTTCTCTTGATGGGGATCAGTTAGTCTGGTGATCTGACTGCCCAGGAGGAGCTCAAACACCTTGGGGAGTATCACGAGCCTTTTACATTTCTATGAGATGGGGAAACCAATTTAGGCAATCCGCATGCATGGAGGTCATAATAGCAAACTGTTTAGTACATTGCTCCAGTGTTGTGTTTAAGATCATCAAAGATTTGCATGCATTTTGAGAAAACACGCTCCCACAGAAGGCCCATGAATTTTATGAATCCGTTCAAGTAAGGTATTGAATTTTCTCTTATTTGGCTACAGATGTAAATCGTCGAAATTTGAATTCTACACCATCGCAAGCAAGATCACTGGAATTAATATAATTTCCCAATTAAGACAACTATTATATGTAATATCACTCTGAAAGACGACTGTGAAAGCATTCTGCATGTACAAAATTCCATAAAAAAAAACTAGCAACAAATTCTATACCAGAGTCATGAGTACTAATCGCTTTCTCCCTATACTCCTGAGAATAATCTGCTATCTTCCCTGCAAAAGTCAATCATAACCACCACAAAGTTAAGTATGTTAAAATGAATATCATTATAATAATTTTAGCAATGACATTGGAACCATCATTATGTAAGTGGATGACTACTGTTCTCTTCAGAGCAGTAAAGACTTAAATATTATCTATGGCGGTAAAACATTGAGAAAAATAACATAAGTGCAATACTTTATAACAGAGGATTTAGGAAAGTGATCCAAATAACTATTGAAGAATTTTGTTTTCCATTTGGTGTGGAAGTTGACATAAATGAAGTGAAGAATAGGTAAGCCAGAAGTCTTTGCAATGGACAATGACTGCGTGCAAAACATAAAGATGCCTTCTCTTTCTACTGAGAAAACTGTATGGTTTGTCAACAAGAAAAGCCATGTCCCAAGTATGAGAAGAGGGAGGAATCTAGAGGTATCCAGTGCAGAGTCTAGAACAGTTCAGACCAATGTAAGCAACAACTTCTTCTAACCACAAAGATCTTGAAATTTAAAAAGAGTTGGGCAATCAATACTTCCATCTTAAACTCTTACCTGTTTGCATGAACTGAGAGATCATGGCAGCAGGACGAAGAGGGAGAGACACATGTCTGCTGCTTGTCACTTGTAAATGGCATGGAATGGCCCTATATGCCGTAATTCCACCAAATGAACCGTTCTGGGAAAAATCAATTGGAGTTGCTGCAAGGTGCATAATCTCCTGTGCCTGCAAAACCCATATTTGGATACATTGGAAGACCAACTCGTATCATTCTTATCTCCAGCTATCCATGTAAAGACCAGGCTGCATTACCTTATCAGTTGGCACTCCTTCGTACACGTTCACCTTGCCACAATAGAAAATCGTCATCTGCCCTATGGACCCATTTGCTTCACAGGGATTTCTGCAATCACATTTCAATATACTTCTGATCAGTTCCCACAAGTCTCTCACTCTTAATCCAAAAGCTTTACCAGACATACAGGGATCTAGGAAAATAATCAAATTCAAACAACAAAAGCAAACTCAATCATTAGTTTCTTGACTAGTTAATGTGCATTTTTTAATATTAAAAGCATATCATCCAGAACAAAAGTACTACCGAAATGCACCTGTTAGAGATGGTCTTGTTATCTGCATCAACGGCACAGTTGCGAGGGTACTTCCGCCTATATGCACTGTTTTGGTCTCCAGAAACTGAGACGGTCGGTTCCTTTGCTAAATCAGCTGAATTTGAAGTCACCTACAGATATAACATTATTATTTGAACAATAACCATATACTACTTCATGCAAAAAACCACAAAATACATATGCGCGCGTGTGTGTATATATAAAAATTAGTTACAGCATACATTCACGCGCGGCGGCGTACTTTCCGGAGGCGAGACGAGTACTCTGCGTAAAACACCTGAGCCGGAATCGCCGCTGGACTCGAGCAAAGCTTTGAGAGAGATCACCTGCTGGATCGCCTGCGATTTGTTCCACGATGGTCTGCGCATTCCTGTTCCGCCACGTGTCCATACATTTGACAACAGAATCAATTTGTTAATTGATTTCTCTTTAATGCCTTCTTATTTTTAATTTTTAAAGCGTCACTACTTACAGACCTTCAGCTCAGGTACCGGAAAAATATGGAAAGAGTGGAAGGGCAAAAATGGAAAAAAAAAGAAGAAACTGTTTCAGTGATTTCACCTTTCTCCTTGAGAAATTTGCGGCAATCTTCGCGTGTGAGCTGCGTAATGTCCTCTTCAGTGAGCTGACTGAGAGGTTTCTCGAGTATTGACCGGCACGACGTCACGCCACCGTCCACGTCCATCAGATTCCGTCCAGATTTTCTCCGTTAACTCACGCACGCCACTCAGCGGCAGTGATTTGGACAGTTTTGGTGGCAATTACTGAAGTTTAAAGGGGTGAAAGCGAAGCAGAGAAGAGTGAGCGTGTGGGAGTGGCGAGGGGTTGAGAGAGAATGTGGCCGCGGCGCCTTTGCCTTTGTGAGAGGGGGAGCTTTTTAGGCGCTGCGGTGCACCCTAGACTGCCACGTAGTGAGCTGTCTGGGTTGTTTTAGACAAAGTAATTATTATTACGGGACAATATTGGACTTAATTATTCTGTTAAATTGCCTCCTTGCCACTAAAGAACGTTGAAAATCGCGGCTTTAAGAATATCTTGACCTTGGTGGTCTACTCACTCAGCGCCGAGGGATTAGGAAAATCGTCTCCTGTCGTTTAGCAGAAACTTAGGTTACACGCACGAGCTGGGGAATGGAAACTCCATGGTTTTATCGAGAAATTTTATAAAG
>MKYO02002183.1:0-16572 GCA_002013955.2 Citrus medica
ATTGATTTTATTTTATTTTTATCTTAAAATAATTGATAGTTAAATTTATAATATAATGAAACAAATTTAATAATAATTGGTCCAATAAACTGATATTAATAAATTTATATTGATGAATTATAATAAAAATTTATTTAAAATATTGATTTTGCTTCCATTTTGAATAATGATAATTTTGGGTTTAAGTAACAATTTTAAAGATATTTATGAAATTGTATTAAAGAAGAAAATTAATTCTTAAAATCAAAATCTAAAAACAGCTTGTTTCCACGTTTTCAAAATCAATTATAAGAGCACTGATTTCGACAAAAGTGATTTTGATATTTTTTTTACTAAACATTAAAATTAATTTTTAAATTTTTAAAATCACTTTTAAGTCTCCCGAAAATAATCTCAAACGGGTCTTTCCAAAATATGTTTTTAAATTTAATAATATATAGAATTATATTAGGGAGATTATATTCAAGCATTACAAATCTTTTGAACTCGAAAATTTTTTCAAGTACAATATGCAATTTATTAAATAAATTATAAATGAACAAATGAATTGCTTGCTTAAAACTACAGAGTTACCTTTAGATGTTAGCTTAGATTGTGACATTACAATATGCAATTTATTAAATAAATTATAAATGAACAAATGAATTGCTTGCTTAAAACTATGCTTGACCTATTTATGAAACGGACTGACATATATTGAGTAAAATGAGCGTCAACTATAATTTGGAAGCTAGAATGTTAAATAACTGATTATGTGAGAACACCCAAATTAAATCAATCTGATATGGTATTTCCGCTATTCTGCTATTATCGAAACTCTCTAATTGCCAATTTATCCAGTTGCGTGCAATAACAATAACTAACATAGTCTCTTTTTTATTATTATTTTTTGGGTGATAGAATTTAATAACATTGTTAATTGACTTGACTTCGACTGACACTTATACCTTAACAAAGAAGTCTTGCTTTGGCCCCTTGCGCATTAAGGCATCAGCACTGTTTTCAGTTGCAAAGGAGGAGAGAATCTAGAACTTTAAAGTAAAATAATGGACATCACCGTTGTTGATCAGCAGTCTGCAGAGTGCATTTCCCACATCATTTCTCTTACAGTTCCTCGCGATGCTTGCAAATCATCACTGGTATGTCATGTCTTCAAATCTGCTGCGGATTCAGATTCCGTGGGTGAAGTTTCTGTGGTGAGACTACAAAGAGATCGTTTTCAGTTCAGTCTCTGATTCATCCTAGATCACAACTTTGTCTAGGAAGGATCTTTGTTTTCATCTTTGTCACAACCCATCTTTATAAAAATGGTACCATGGTAAGTCAAACTTGATCAATTATTCTTTAATAATCTAGCTAAAATGGATCGAATTTGGTTTTAGGGTAAAGGGTAAAAAATGAGATGATGATAAAGAATCCTTTATAGGCAATGATTCTACTTCTGCTCTTAGGAACATGTTAATTAATTGCATGGCAAATACCTCTGATTTTAATTGTAGAGGAATTAGATGACTCAATTTTGTGTTTCTTGCTGTATATGTAGCTAATGAAATTATGTCAAATATACAAAACCATGCGCATAAATATTATCATTTTATTGGCTGGTGTTATATAAACTTGATGCTCCCAAAAAAAGGAAAAACAAATATTACTGCTAATTGTATTTTCTTGTGAAATGGGACTGCATCAGGGGTGCCTTTAAGTATAGGCGAATAAGGCGATTGCCTAAGACCCTATATTTTTTTAAGGCCTCATTTTTTTTAGTATTTCTTAATAGTTTTTTAATTAATAAAGATTTTTTTTTAAAAAAATTATGTATTGTAGAGAATCCTATTAGACATCTTTATAATTAACAGTTATACCACAACTAAGAATTATTATTATTATTTTTATAGAAAATTAATATTTGGTAACCTTAATGTTCAAGAGATATATTTAATAAAATTATTTAGCTATTAATTCATTCATTATTAGTTTTTCTAAAAAAAATTAAATTTTTTACCTTTTAAGTTTCCTAAAAAAATTAACTTTCTTGACTTTTAATATTCTTTTTAATTTCCATTAAAACCTTGTAATATAATATAAAAATCAATAAATAAATAGATTTCTTGCTCTTTTTCTTTTACAAAGAGAATTGTTACACTCATTAATTCATGTAAAAAAAAGAAAAAAATTAGTTTCTTAAAATATAAAGTGCATATCTATTATTTCATAATCAATTCATTATCCCAACTTTCTGCTATTCTAAATATTTTATTTGAAAATAATATTTTTTTTATTTATTTGTTTGTTTATTTTTGTAATAATTTTAATGGAAGTAAAAAAGATATCTTCTTGGTTATTTTTTTAGGTTTGATTTTTGAAAATTTTAAAGATATTTTTTATTACTATTAAAATTTAAGAGTTAAAAACCGAATGAAATTTTTAGTCTTTTATATTTCTTTGAGTATTAAAATTGTAAAATAAAAAAAGGCCCACAAAAATTTTTTGCCTAAGGCCCCATATACTTTAAAGCCGGCCCTGGACTGCATGCTATGTATACCTTCTACTTCATCATAAATAGTAATATGAAGTAGCAGAAAAAAGCTTCATTATATATGAAGTCATCAGATAGCCAACTAGAGGTTTTTTGTATAGTTATTTAGTTAAATAATTAATGCGATGAGTTTTTAATATCTGATCAGTACTTACAGTAAAGTTTGTCGCATCCAATTGTTTGCAAAAGCCATACCATGTATTATGCATTTGTCCCCAACACAGGCCGATAAAATGGGAAAATTAATCTAGCTAACATTGCCATTGTCCTTCAACAGAGCTTTGCAGCGGAGGAGAGTGGGAAAAAATGTTACGTGATTGGGGCAAGAGGGCTTTGTGCAGCATGAGAATGTACACCCAGCTATTGGAATTGGACTTCTCAACCAACGTCTAGGTAATTTGCACTTTTATCTTCGGTATTACCATCAATTTCATCGGTACTTTTAGGTACCAACCAGTTCAGTCGGTAACATTTATTGCGTTAAAAGAAAAGATCTAAGGTTGAATACCCTGTTCATGAGGGAGGGGAGAGGCTTTAGTTACCAGTATATATTACGATTTCATTTTATTTCATGCGTGTCAAAGCAATAGCAGGTTTCTTGAGGTAGCTGAACTCAACTGTGTGTGGTTGTTTGATGTTCAAGTGAGGATAAAGACCAGCCTTCTGTGTTCATGCATCAACTAGGCAACTTACCTTTTGTCTAGGTTTTCTTAGTCTATTCATGGATTTCATTGAAAACTTTTAGAGTGGAGTCTACATTGAAGAAATCAATGACGGGAAAAGGCGATGGGTATTATTAGATCCTTGAAGCAATGAGGCTCGAATATCTCAAGATAGAAGAGATGGATGGATGAAGGTTGAGATGGGTAAGTACTTCGATGAAAACGGAGATGATAACACATTAGCGTCTATCCTATTAAATTTTGAAAGATCCAGCACCAAGCATGGCCTAATTATACAATGAATTGTATCTTTGACACGGCAACATTTTGTAATGAGTATGTTAATGTTAGATGCATTTAAGATCATTAGGTGGGCATAATATACTACTTTTATGGTCACAGTTGTATTATATATATTACTGATGCTTCATCTTTGGAAAATCATTTATGTGGATAAGTTCAGAATTGGGTTCAAAATTTGCGTGGGCTGTGGATGGGAAAGTATTTTACTAATGGGCCGGGTCCCGTTGTGCAAAGTGTTACAAATAAACTAGAATATGACATTAGTATTTTTTATTTCTTATTATGATTCACTGGAGAAAACTAAATTCTTAAAATGAAGACCTTTTTCAACTTCTGGATACAGAGATCAAATTATTAATATTCTGGAGAAAAAATCTTTTGTCCATAGTAGAATAGTGTATTCAGCATGTTCCATTAGCAGAAATTGAAGAGGAGAATAAAAAATTTGGAGCATTTTGATGCCCCTTTTCTGTACTTCCTCTAAGAATAAACATATAATGAAAATAATAAAAAAAAACAGGGGGTAATAAAAGAAAGAAAAAAGCGTTTTGTCGCTAAAGTTGTTTGCAAAAATTTTTAATTGATCATTGTAATCTTATTGAATAATTAAAAAAAATTCTTACATCCACATGAAAACTTGAACTTTTAACTTCAAGGATAAGGAAGGAGGGGCTTCAATTAAGGCCTCATTTGAATTGAAATTAAGTGTCAAAAGCAACTTATTCGATACCTTTTTTTTTGAAAAAAAAAAGTTTGCTAAATCTTTTAATATTTACTTATTTCATAAGTCTTTTCATTTTGGCAGCCATTTTAAAAAGCACCTTATAAAAGTCATCACACACTTTTCATATTCTAATCATAATCTTATTATTCTATTAAAAATTTATGTCATATTTGATGGTAGCCCCACAGTAGAAATCAATAACATCTAAAGTAACCCTGCTAGAAGAAATGGAAGATTTGATGTATTATAGTATTTTAGTACAACGTGAACATAATACGTATTACTTTTTATTTTTATCAATTTTTTTATTGTGTTATAAATTTTATTATATTTTATGTGGATGAGTTACAAAGTTCATTAGATTTTAACTAGTTGAGTTTTTTTTTTCTTATTCATTTCATAATGTTTTAAAAACAGAAAATTGATTCTAGATAACCTATTGAATTAATCAAGAAAAAAAAAGATAATTTAAACTTTTTTCAATTTTGGTCATATTATATTATACGATAAAATAACTCTTCAGTAACAGAACTTATCAAAAGAAACTTACAACATTCTCTCTTAAATACCTAATTAAATTTTTTTTTAGTGGCTTATTTCATTGGTATAGTGAAAACAACTTATTTTAATAGTTAAATCAATCCCAAACCAGTCATAACTCAATTAAGAAAATTGTTGACAAGAAGTTGTAATTATTTATTATCTTTTGAAACTTATTGTAATTATTCGATTTGTTAGGTAGTTGGATAATATTTGCTCTCGACTTCCCAAAGAAGTCGTTGAAAGGAAGCAACCGACAACTTCCAAAAGAAGGCGTGTTAAAGTTTCCTATAAAAGCTCACTTCTTTTCCATTGTGTAAAGAGAAGAAGTGAAATGGATATTACGAATGTTCTGCCAGTAGAGCGCATCTCGTGCATGACTTCTCTCACAGCTCCTCGCGATGCTTGTAGATTAGCAGTGGTATCTCCTGTATTTAAATCAGCTGCGGATTCGGATTTGGTGTGGGAGAAGTTTCTGCCGTCCGATTACAAGTTGATCATTCCCAACTCTGTCTCTTCTTCATCTTTGGTCACCTCCTTGTCTAAGAAAGTCCTTATTTTTCATCTTTATCACCACCCTATCTTTATCAACAATGGTACCATGGTAAGCTTTGAGTTATTTCTCTATTGACTATTCATCACCTCTCAAATTTATAAAATATGCTTATGACTCCTAATTTGCAAATTTAGAAATGATGAAAGAATCTTTATTTCGCTAAAAGCTTGATTGGCTGGTTCATATAATTGATTTTGTGTTCCCTGCCTTATCGTACATTTGTATACATAATATCTAAAAAATGACTTGCTAGCTTCAACTACATTGAAGTCATCTCATAGCTGACTTTAAGTTTCTTATAAAGCTAAATATTACTCCTTAATCTTATTAGGTTCTAAAAATTAAGATCTTATTTTAAAGTTTGTCACATCCAGTTGTATATGCATAACCGTACCATATGGTATAAATTCGAAAAATTATAATCTGGCTAACATATGGTCATTATATATACCCTTCCCTTCAACAGAGCTTTGCCCTGGAGAAAGAGACGGGAGAAAATGCTACGAGGCTGGCGCAAGAGGCTATTTGCTAAGCTTTATAGNAGCTCGCAATCACATGGCTTGGCCATCGTAATTGTAATTGCGAAACACCGTGCAATCTCTGCTGAGATCTATCGAACGAACAATGAAGAATCCGCTCTCGAACACGGATCTCTTCAAGTTCTCGGCTTTGCTCTTCGTCTCCTTTGCGTTCTTCTACCTCGGAAAGCGTTGGGCCGATGGCAACCAACGGATCCTCTTCTTCTCCTCCTACACTTCATCACGCGCCTCCCAACAGAACGGCTACGTTTCGCTCTCCCCCAACCTCAACAAATCCTTCGACATTTCCTCTCTCATTTCGCAAAACCAGTCGCTAGCCTCACCGTATATAGTTCCCTCTCCTGCTCCCGTCGATCCTCTTCCTCCGCCTCCTCCGCCGGACAGATTTGGAATTGTGAATGAGGACGGAACGATGTCCGATGACTTTGAGATCGGAGAGTACGATCCGGATTTGGTCGAAACAGAATGGAATGGGGACGTGAACGGGACGGAGGCGACCAAGAGCTTTAAGATTACAAGGTATGAGATGTGTCCGGGGAGAATGAGGGAGTATATACCTTGTTTGGATAATGTGGAGGCGATTAAGCAGTTGAAGTCGACCGATAAAGGGGAGAGATTTGAGCGACACTGTCCTCTAAACGGTACCGGATTGAATTGCTTAGTCCCTGCACCTAAAGGTTATAAGACGCCCATTCCCTGGCCCAGAAGTCGTAATGAGGTATTAAATTTGAAAATCGAAACTTTCTAGTGATTAATTACTTAATAATCGATCAATTAGAATGTGAAATTTAACTGCCTGCTTTACTTTAAAATCTTCTCAAATTTTCCTTAATGTATGATTCTAGATATATAAATATCAAGTAAATTGCTTTGAATTTTCTGGATATGGTAGCCCTTGTAAGCATGGATAGATATGCATATATTTCAGATTGCAGATAAATTTTAAGAATGTTTATACAAAAGCTAAATTTGGTGCTTGGTATTTGAGATCTGGTTTGTTGATTACCTAATCTGTTTGCGTGGAGGTTGCTTAATTGGAATGCCACTTTTTGCAGGTATGGTACAACAATGTTCCCCATTCGCGACTAGTTGAAGATAAGGGAGGTCAAAACTGGATTTCTAAAGAGAAGGATAAGTTTAAGTTTCCCGGAGGTGGTACGCAGTTTATTCATGGGGCAGATCAATACTTGGATCAGATTGCTAAGGTATTGAACTTTCAAATTTCATTTTTCTTGACGAAAAATTACTGATTGGCTTAGTATATTGCTTGTTGAATTTCATTTTCTCATCTTTTATTTGTAGATGGTCCCTGATATTACTTGGGGTCATCATATCAGAGTTGTCATGGACGTCGGATGTGGTGTGGCAAGTTTTGGTGCCTATCTGTTGCCACGAAATGTGATAACTATGTCCATAGCTCCAAAAGATGTTCATGAGAACCAAATTCAATTTGCTCTTGAGCGTGGAGTGCCTGCAATGGTAGCAGCATTTGCAACTCATCGATTACCGTATCCAAGTCAAGCTTTTGACTTGATACATTGTTCAAGATGTAGAATCAACTGGACTCGTGATGGTATGCATTTCCTTATGAACTTTTTTGTTCCCTTAGTCATTAATTACCTTAGAACCGCTGCTTTCCTTTTGGCATAAAAATTCCCATTGGGCCATGTGAAGGTTGCTGGCAGCTTAACTACTGAATTCATTGTGAAACTGTTGATTTAGAATGTTGTTTTATCTTGTTTTTCTGCTTGGTATGTACTGGTAAAAGTGTCTCTGTTGTGTCAAGTTCCTCATTTTTTTTCCCCCACATGAGAAGGTTATTTGTTTCTTTTTATTTTTTGTTTTGTTTGTTTGCATGATGAAATTATGTTTCTACTATAGATTGTATAACTAAGTTATTTGTACTTTATTACTGTGATATTTGTACTTATGCCATATCTTCTGATTCTACTTTGTGGTGAAGATGGGATTTTGCTTCTTGAGGTCAATCGGATGCTTCGAGCAGGAGGATATTTTGCTTGGGCAGCACAGCCAGTTTACAAACATGAAGAAGCCCAAGAGGAACACTGGAAAGGTTATCACCATTTGAAATCTCAATTTGTATTAAAATTGCCGGCCTGTCCTGGTGAATGAATAACTCAATAGGGTATTGCAAGCTCCAAAAGTTTTATGTTCGCTGTTGTAATCTCTGCTTTCTTAAGGGGCTGGAATCACCTTAATTCCTCAGACGCTAAATTTTTCTTGCCCAATCTGGCTGCCAAGAAATTGGCAAGTCAAACTAAACAACCATCTGTCACTTTTCACTTTCTACAATCTGCGGTTGTGTTTCCAAAGTTGAGCACTTTTGAGGAGTTGAAGATTAGGCTGAGTGTGAGTAATGCTTCTAAGTGTTATGCTAAATATCTTTTATTAGAAAAGGATATGCTGTGTGTCTTTTTCCTTACTATTGTTTTGTTGCCATAATCAGTTTTGCCAAGGCCAAACTCCGAAGCTTTTACATTAGTTGGCCCGAGCACATAATTGTCCATACTCTGTTCATTATCTGTACTATGAATACCAGTAATAGACAATTATCCAGGTGTTTAGAGTACCTAATTCTGTTTTCTCTTTTATTATTTTCAGAGATGCTTGATCTAACCACTCGGCTTTGCTGGGAGCTTGTGAAGAAGGAGGGATATATTGCAATATGGAAGAAGCCTACTAACAACAGCTGTTATCTAAACCGCGAGGCTGGAACCATACCCCCATTATGCGACCCAGATGAGAATCCAGATAATGTTTGGTATACATGCTATTCTACTTTTTTGTTAATGTGAGGATGTGTGATAATTCATCTACTGTAATGGATGCCTGTACTTCTTCATGTTCCTTTCATGGTAGCTGGCAACCTGAAATAAACTTAATATGGATAGTGGATATTAGGTTTAGTGTTGAACTTTATTTGTATAAACTAAATCTCAGAAACAATTCTTCTGTATCACCAAGTTGGCCTTCATTAGGACATTTTCTAAAGGTTATTCTGGCCTTTTCCTGCATCTAGCTGAAGAGTTGTCCTTTAGCAGTTTTTGCAATCAATTTGCTTTCATATTTGTTGTGAGGTCTTTCGTGTTATCTGTTACAGAATTCTTTGCATGATTATTTAGGTATGTTGATCTGAAGGCATGCATCACTAGGCTTCCTGAGAATGGATATGGAGCTAATGTTTCCTTGTGGCCTGAGCGTTTGCAAACTCCACCTGATAGACTCCAGAGCATACAGCTTGATGCCTATATTGCTAGGAAAGAACTTTTCAAGGCAGAATCAAAGTACTGGAATGAGATAATAGAAAGCTATGTTCGTGCTTTACATTGGAAGAAAATGAAGTTGAGAAATGTATTGGACATGAGAGCTGGCTTTGGAGGGTACTATTTTTGTCTCATTCTGGACACAAAAAAAAAATTCTTAGAAATGTTCAAAATTTTATTGCTTATTTTCTATTTTGGCAGATTTGCAGCAGCATTAATTGAGCAAAAATTTGATTGCTGGGTTATGAATGTGGTTCCAGTTAGTGGGTTCAATACCTTGCCTCTTATTTACGACCGCGGACTAATAGGAGTTATGCATGATTGGTAATATTCTTGATTCTTCCTTGAAACTAACTGATTATAATTGATCAGATTGTGTGATAGTTACACAATACATTACAGTGGGCATGTATTCTCTCAAAATGCTTGGACCCTCACTTCAGCCATCTCCTCCATAAGACAAGTACTTGACATGATGAATTTTTTCTGGTTTTTGGTGGAATGCATGTCTTGTATCTGTTTCAATGCTATTTCATCATATGCATTCATGTAATTGGATTGAGATCGTGAAGCTATCAGTGGTTGACCTTGATAATAACAAATTTCAGTATAGATGAATTATATGATGTTTTTCAGGTGTGAATCATTTGATACGTATCCAAGAACCTATGATCTATTGCATGCAGCTGGCCTCTTCTCTGTTGAGAGGAAAAGGTACACCACTCCTGATTTAAGAATTACCTAAGTATGGTGCATTCTTCATTTTATGGATTAACAATGAGTTGCATTTCCTTACTAGAAGTTTGGGTGTAATTTGGGAATTTGATTCTAGTTTTAGTTTGGTGGTTTTCTTACCTGATTTATCTCTTCATACCAGATGTAATATGTCTACTATCATGCTTGAGATGGACCGGATGCTCAGACCTGGTGGGCATGTATATATTCGTGACTCAATTGATGTCATGGATGAACTTCAAGAGATTGGAAAAGCTATGGGTTGGCATGTGACATTGCGTGAGACAGCCGAGGGACCTCATGCAAGTTACCGGATCTTGACGGCCGATAAGCGCCTTCTGCATGCTTAGAGCAATTGGATTCTCTTCCAGACTTCATCTGTTTTGGGGGAGACTGTAAAATTAAAATTAACAACATGGAGTCGTGTCTCTCCAATACCAAGATAAGAGAGCGAAGATGCTCTACCAAAAATTTATTGCACAGACGAAGAGATAAAAAAAAAATTAGAGAATTGTTTCATTTGTGTGTTTATATAGTGACATCTGATCCATTTTAGATTACGTCTTGTCTACTAATTATTTGGTAGGTGTAGACTTTGATATAATGAGAGATTGGGCAAGTGTTCGAGTAATTTAGCTGTAAAACACCAAGCTTGTAGATGCAATGTTCTTAAATTGGTATATTTGTAATATTTTTTTTCCTCACCTGTGTTGATCGAGAATTACGCCTGAAGCTCAATTCTTGGCCCCCTCTCAATACAAATATTTTTGGAAAATGGCACTTGGACCCAAATATTTTTGGGAAAGACGTGTGCTGAGTGGTAGGACGCCGTGTATAAGTTTTTCTTATAATTTTTAGACGGGTGGGGAACCTATTAAATTCTTTATTAAATATTTTTTAATTAAATTTTTTATTGGAAAAATATAATTTTTATTGCCTATTTTTTGGTTAAAATTTAATAATCTACTTATTTCATAATTTTTGATAAAAATAGTATTTGATTAAATTTTAAAAGTTGTTTATTTCATTTTCTTTAAAAGTTGCTTAATTTTATAATTTTTTTCATTTTAATTGTAACTTTTAAAAGTAGGTAGAAATTTATTTTTTATAAACAACTTATTAAATAAGTCACTATTCATTTTCAAAGTTATTATTTTAACGTTAATATTTTAATAGTTTTGACAACATTGCAATATTGCACAATTATGTGAGGCAAGCACAATGTGATCTTAATTTTGACAATATTGAAAATAATTCCAATTCAATCTTTAATAGATGAATAAAAAAAGATAATGACACTCGATAAGAGTATCACAATATCGATGGCTATGAATCACAAGAACCAAAAAAATTTGAGAAATATTATTACAACAAGTATAATATGAATGCAATGTATATTATTTTTCATTTTATTTGAATTATGTATTAGTATGAGTTTTTATCATATTATATGTAGCAAATTATGAAGTTTATTGGATTTTATTTACTTGAGCTTTTTTTTTCACTTTATGTAATTTTATGTGTTTTTAAAAGAAAAAAGGCATGTTTGAATCATTTATTAAACATTTTCTAAAAAATAAAAAGTAATTTAAACTTATATTTTTTATAATACTTTCATAATAATATTTACCAAATGCACATACTCTATTTATCAAACTCACAACAGTCACAAACAACACAATTTACGGAACATTAAACTGCTTTTTTAATTAACATCTTATTTTATCTGCACAGAATAAATGTCTTATTTAATCAACTACTGCAATCCCAAACTGACCTTTTATTTTCTCTCTCTCTCTCTTTATCTCCTTTCCTTATCAATATTTATCATGATATATAAGTAAATATTACATTTATGTAAACAAAAGAAATTGTTCAAAAATTAACAAATTCAACCATATTGTAATATAAACAAAATGAAAGGATCAATACCCATCATGTAAAAATTTAAAAAGTATATATATAAGTTTTTGTTCCACTTTTAATCTATTAGAATTTTTTTAAATAAATCACAAAAGCACAAACTCTAAATGTTAATAACAGGTCAGTATTGTTAATGTTATAGTGAAAAGTAAGAAAAAAGATAAATTTGATTAGGCGAGAAAGAATGAAAAAAGAAATATTGAAAGAGAGAAACTACTTTAGGTATTGACTATTATTATAGTAAAAAGAGAAATTAGTTGATTAATATTAATTTTGTAATTTTAGATAAATTAGTTAATTGACATGTGATTTTTTAGAATTAATGAATTAAAAGATAAAAACTTGTTTAGTCCTTATATTTTGAGGTTACTGCATGGTTAATCCTTATATTTTTAAAGGTACCTCAAACCATCTCTTATATTAAATTATTGACACTCTTACCATTACGTTTTGACTTGTTTTTGCAATATGTCTCTCTTCCAATAATTTTTTTATATTAAGAAAATAAAAAAAATTATCAATTTATCCCAAAAAAATAAAATAGAAACAAAAAGAATATATATTAATTTGTATAGATAACTATGTTGAGAATTTAATATATTAATTTTTTTATTAATATCCACAAAATTGGAAATTTAATTATTTCTTACAAGTTACAATATTAATTTTTTGGTCACATGTGAGCTTCTACAAAAATTAATATGCATTCTTTTTGTTCTTATTTTATTTTTAGGGGTTTAAATTAGTAATTTAATTTTTACTAATGACAAAAAAAGTTATCGGAAGATGATAATATTGTAAAAGTAAGTCAAAAGGAACGAAAGGTAACGGCAGAAATGTTACTAGTTTAAGAGTAGAGATGTTTTGAAGTACAAGAACTGAACAAACACTAATTTGATAATATAAAGATTAAACAATCTTTCACTCTAATTAAAATAATAAGTTATATTTTGATAACTATTTTAATTAAAAAAGTGATTATTAAAAGAAGATTAATGCATTCAAATAGCTCAACCTTACTCTTTTTAGACTTTCTTTTTTTTTTTAAGTGATAATGAGTTTCCTTTTGCGAACGAGAGCTATAAAGGGGCATTTTTAAAAGTGATGCTGGGTATTGTGAGGGACGAGAGAAGGACGATAGAAACGACATTCTCTCTTGCTATTTCTTCACTCGTTCCTTTCACTCATTAAATATTAAAAATAAATAAATAAAAAAATGACGTGAAATCCAGCTTTCACTTTCCTCACTCTTTCACTTTCCTTCTCACGCAGGCTCACTTTCACTTTCCTCGGTTCTCACACAGACTTCGCTTTCAGGCTTCATTTTCACTTTCTTCTTCCTCAGCTTTCACTTTCCTCTCTCTCTCACGCAGGCTTCACTATTCACTTTCCTCTCTCACGCAAATCACGGCCTCCCTCTCCAGCCCGAGCAACTGTTCACGACCTCCTCCCTCTCTAGCCAGCAACCGGTCACGGCCTCCTCCTTCTCCAGCCAGCAAGTAGTATTCTTGTTAATTTCTTATTAGAAATACAAATACCATTTCTATATTAGAAGGGCACAATTGTCTGTTTCCAATCACGTGATGCAGTTAACACAAAAAATAAGAAATTTTGTTAATAAAGAAGTAATGTAAGATTTATTCTGTTAATTAGCGATGCTTTTTTGTTATAGATACGTATTGTTGATTCCACATGTCTTCAAAAATAAATTCATGAAAAGACAAAGAATAACAAACAGATTCACTTTCAACCAAGCATTCCTAAAATATCGTAATAACAACACGGCAAACAACATTAGAAGAGCACGGTAAGTTTTTTCGTCTCTAAATTCTTTCATCGTATTTTCTATTCATTTTCCGTATTTCATACATGCGACGACTGTCACGAGGACACGGGTGCATTCATCATGACAGTGGGAGCAAGTTAGTAACATGAACTATGAGAATGCTATAATCACTTCTAGGAGGCGAAACACCTAGCACATAAATAGTCTGGTTGGTATTGAGATTCTAAATTTGAAATAGGAAAATTTCAACACCCATTGATACATTATGTTGAGTTAATACTATGAAATTGAGCAACACGAAAGTAGTATACACTAGTGTTCCTAGGCAATAATTAATTAATAATTAATATTCCCATGGCACTAGGTGTTCCATATACTGCAGTGTCTTCAACTTTCATCGGTTTTAGTTCAGTTGTATAAATCATCATCATCAGCAGCAGCAGTGGCAGAAGAGAATGGATCTGCAGCCCCAGTGACGGCACTCTCGGTTGCTGGCTGGAGAGAGAAGCAGTGAGCGGTTGCTGGCTGGAGAGGGAAGCCGGAAGCCGGAAGCCGTGAGCGGTTGCTGGTGATTTGCGTGAGAGAGGAGCGTGAGGGAGAGAGGATGTCGACCAGTTGAGAAGATGGTGATATTTGCGTGAGGAGGTGATGGTGATTTACGTGAAGGAGAGAGGAAAGTGAGGGCCGGAGATAAGTTGAAAAGATTTACCTCTGCACAAACCGATAAACACTCATTCTTTATTTATTTATTTATTTATTATTTTAATATTTTAACAAGTGAAAAGCAAAACGACAGCAACTGCTGCCAAATGTTGAAGGTCAACTTATATATTAAAACAAATCTTGGGTCCGGATGATGATATTATGAATTTATGATCGTGAGTTGAATATACTACAGAAACCCGGAGTGTTGGGTATCACGTTAAAGATTGAAATCGTGCAGCCCACCCAGGTACTTCCATCCTCGCACGTTATGGCTCAGGCTCACAGAGAAATAAAATGAATAAACCTTTAATTCGTATAAAAAGGCCATGGAGGTACGTAGCTCAAGCTATTAGCTCAATATAGATCCTTCCACCTTTCCTCTTATGTTATAACTCCGTCATGGCTCTTAGCCGTTTCTTCTTCACAACCTCTTTGCTTATTCTCTTGTCATTTCAAATCCTTGCTTCTGCTAATTATGATTACAGTTATAGCTCCAAGCTGGATGTTAATAAGCCAGGGTCTGAGTACCATACTTACAGCCTCCAGGTAAATGCTGACAAATCAAAATCAGAAGATGAATCCCAGAAAGGAGAATATGGTTCTGGATTAACACCGGAGGATTACAAGTCAAAGCCTGAAAATGGTGAATACAACACTAAGCCAGATGTTGACAAATCGAAGTCCAAAGATGAGTCCAAGCCCGAGAATTATGGTTATGGATCCGCACCGGAGGAAGATGAGGAAAAAGAATATGACGAAGTGGAAGCATACCTTGACGAATCCCAGTCTGAAGAGAAATCCAAGCAAGAGGTTAATGGCTATGGCTATAAACCAGACAATCGCGGGTCAGAGTCTAAGGGTAATGAGTATAGACCTCGGCCGGATGCTGACAAATCGAAGCCAGACGAGAAACCCAAGTCGGAGAATCACAATTACGGAGCCAAACCAGACTCTGACAAGTCAAAGGCCGAGGATAATCATGAATACGACGCTAAGCCAGATGCTGACAAATCGAAGCCAGAAAAGAAACCTACGTCGGAGAATTATGACTACGGCTCCAAACCAATCGTTAACAAGTCAAAGCCCGAGGAGAATGGATATAGCCCTAGCCCTAAGCCAGATACTGACAAATCGAAGTCAGAAGATAAACCCGAGTCGGAGAAATACGGTTACGGGCCTTACGGCTCCAATCCAGACACTAACAAGTCAAAGTCCGAGGATAAGCCAGAAGAGAAACCCAAGTCGGAGAATTATGACTATGGCTCCAAAACGGACACAGAAAAGTCAAAGCCTGAGCAGGATAAGTACGTCTCTGAGCTAGACTTTGAGAAATCCAAGTACGAAGAAAAATCCAAACCAGTTGATTATGGCCGTGGCTCCAAACCAGAGACTAACAAGGAGAATGAACGCCACTCTAAGCCACAGGTAGAAGATAAACCCAAGTCCGAGAATTATGGCTATGACTCCAAACCAGACACTGACAAGTCAAAGTCCGAGGATAGTGAATACAACTCTAAGCCAAATGTTGATAAATCGAAGAAGTCCGAAGAGCAATCCAAGTCAGTAGATACTAGCTATGGGACCAAGCCAGATGCCGAAAGATCGAAGCCCGACAATAATGACTTTAGCAGCACCATTCCAGGAGATACCGAAAAGTTACTGCCGATTGGTATCCAAGGACTTGTTCTATGTAAATCCGGTTCCAAATACTTTCCAATTCAAGGTACGCATGGTTCCCTTTTTTTTATTTTTTTTCCTTTTTTTTCAAATTTTCTTCCCATAAGCATCGTGAATCTATTATATCTGACATCTTGTTATTTTCCTTTTGCACTAATTTATTTGATCACATGTACAGGGGCTGTAGCAAGAGTAACGTGTGAAGCAGTTGATGAAAATGGGTACGGATCAAAATCTTTCTTCAATTGCAGAGGCACAACTGATGCCAAAGGTTACTTCCTAGCTACATTAATGTCTCCATTACATCTCCAAGACAACTTGAAGATTAAAGAGTGCAAGGCTTTCTTGGAAAAGTCTCCATTGGAAACCTGTAAAATTCCTTCAGATGTTAACAAGGGAATTTCTGGGGCTGTCCTTGCTTCTTACCAGATCCTGCATGAGAAGAAGATGAAGCTTTACTCAGCAAGGCCTTTCTTCTTCACTTCATCAACCCCTGTTGGCTACTAATTAAATTAATTCTCTTCTTTGTTGAGCATATTATACAACCTATGTTCTATTTTTCTTTTATTTTTATTTGTTTCACAAAAAGGGAGTTGCATCAT
>MKYO02002194.1:0-44842 GCA_002013955.2 Citrus medica
AGTTATTCATGCCATCCAAAATTGCTGCAGACATGAGATGGCACTTTGAAAATCGTGTGAAAGATGGGTTGTTAAGGCATCCAGTAAATTATGAGGCTTGAAAGGCTTTGCATATGATCCGCAAAATGTAAGGTTAGGGTTGGCTACTGCTGGGTTTAATCCTTTCAGAAACATGAACATTGGGCACATAACTTGGCTGATTCTTTTATTTTCATACATTCTTCCTCCTTGGGTGTGCATGAAAGAACCATATATATTTATGTCATTACTTATCTCAGGACCGAAAGGCCCGGGAAATAATATTGATGTATATTTGAGGCCTTTAATTGATGAGTTGAAAATATTATGGGAAAGTGGTGTAGATACCTATGATGTCTCAAAAAGGCAAAATTTTCAAATGAAAGCAGAAGTTATGTGGACTGTTAATGACTTTCCTGCATATGCCAATCTGTCCGGTTGGAGTACAAAAGAAAATTTAACATATCCATGTTACACTAAAGAGACCTCATATCGTAGGTTAAAAACTGGTTCCAAATTATGCTATATGGGTCATAGACGATTTTTACTTGAAGATCACTTGTGGCGGGATCAAAAGATGCAATTTGATCGAAAAATAAATGAAAGAGCTACACCAAAACGTCAAGAAGGTGATGAAGTTTTAAATGAACTTGATGGTTTGAGACTTATAACATTTGGAAAGGCTGGAAAAAAACAAGTAATTGCTGGTTTTGGGAAGAAACATCACATCTTTTTCGAATTGCCATATTGAAAAACATTGTTGTTGCGTCATTGTTTAAATGCTATGCATATTGAGAAAAACGTGTGTGACAATGTGCTTGGCACTATTATGAACATTGAAGGAAAAACCAAAGACTCTTTAAAAGCTCGGTTGGATTTCAAAGAAATGAGGATAAGGCAGGAATTTCAGCAAATTGAGGTGGATGGAGAAAATTTATTACCCCCTGCTTGTTATACTTTGACAACTGATGAGAAGAAAAGTGTCTTGTAGTGGTTGTCTGATATAAAAGTCCCGAATGGCTATTGTGCTAATTTGTCACGATGTGTTAATGTAAAAGATGGCAAAATTTCCAGTGTGAAGACACATGATTGTCATGTATTTTTAGAAAGGCTGTTNGTAATTTTTTTAGAGAGTTGTGTGCTAAAGTATTGAAAGAAGATGCGTTAGATTGACTTGAAAGTCAAATTGCTGTAGCTCTTTGCAAGTTAAAAAGGATTTTCCCTCCAGCCTTTTTTGATATAATGATACATTTACCGATCCACTTGCCTTGGGAAGCAAAGGTTGCTGGTCCAATACAATATAAGTGGATGCACCCAATAGAAAGCTAATGTCCAATTTATTTTTTTACTGATTTTATATTAATAAAATAAGGTTACAATATAATTTAAACATTTCTAGGTTTTTACATAAGCTTAGAGGATATGTTCGCAACAAAACTTGTCCTGAAGGTTCCATTGCAGAAGGTTACTTGGCTGATGAGTGCTTAACCTTTTACTCTCACTACCTTCACGGTGTGGAAACTAAATTTAATAGACAAGAGAGAAATTACGATGGAGGTCAGCTCTCCACATAGACATTACCCATTTTTTCTACACCAGGGTGATCATATGGGAACTTACATGTGAGGGAATTGAGTCATGCTCTTCACAATGCCGCAACAATTTATTTGATTCAAAATTATGGTGGATGTCTTTCGTTTATTGAGTAAGATTTAATATTAATGTCATTATAAAACTTTTTCAACTTTACGAAAAAGTTTATTTATTTACAGGGAACACAAAAATATATTATTGAATTCAGGTGTTAGAAATGTATAAGAGGTTCATAGACAAGAATATATTAGTTGGTTTAAGGAGAAGGCAAAGGCTATGTTTTACATAATAATTGAAAGACTTGTGACTTTCAGCATAACTTGTAATTGTGACATTTTATTATGTCATTCTATTTGTAGATCTTAAAGCTTTATAATGAAGGGCAAGCTAATAGACACGTTTTCTTTAGCTCAAGGTCCTTGAAAAAGAGCAACATTTTGTTTGGGCTACAACACAAATGGATTTAGGTTTCACACAATACAACGTCATAAAACAAGAAAAACTCAAAACTATAGAGTTGTAGTTAGAAGTGATGATCAAAGTCTTGCAGTGCCTTGAAAGAAATTGTTGAACTTTATTATAATGAAGGGGATAAAGTTGTATTATTTAACTGTGACTGGTTTGATACAGTTCGACAAGGAATTTGATTTAAGAGAGATCATCATGGTAAAATTATTCTTAACATGTGAAGAAAGCTCAGCACTCAAGAGCCATTGGTGTTAGCATCCCAAGCACAACAAGCTTACTATGTGAGAGGGATAAAAGATCCTACATGGAGTACTGTAATTGAGACAAAGCTCAGCACTCAAGAGCCATTTGTGTTAGCATGTCAAGAAAGCTCAGCACTCAAAAGCCATTTGTGTTAGCATCCCAAGCACAACAAACTTACTATGTGAGAGGGATAAAAGATCCTACTTGGAGTACTGTAATTGAGACAAAGCCTCGTAACCTTTATGAGATGCCTAATAATGAAGGAGAACCATATCAGGAAGAATATATTCAAATGGCTATGGAATGATGTTTTTTTTGTCCATTATAGATAAGCAAGTTAAAAAAAATTCAGATATTAGTATGCTGTTCATTATAATTATTATTCTTGATTGCTTTATTTCTTTTGCTTGGAGCTAGTTATTAGTCACTTCTTTTTTTTTTTTCATGTGAATGTTATTGTCTATTATTGTTCTTGTTGGTAATGACTTATATTTTGAAAATGCAGATACTTGGCAATTATGGGCAAGAAAAGTAATGGATTAGTGACTGTCGGCAGCACTTTAGATCAGTATATGATCAACTATAACAATAATGATGATGCAAGAACTTCTCGGGCTGACAATATTGCATTAGATATTTTGCTTCCCGTGCAACATAAAAATAGTGAGGCCAACAACAAAATGGTGAAACTTGTGTTTCTAGCATGTAATCTTCAAAAATGGCTGCAGATAATTATTTAAATGAATTGAGAAAGATTGTCATATAATGAAAAATAAGTTAATTGACTATTTCTAAACAACTAGAATTTTTATTTTGTATTATTTTCAGTTAGAAATAAAAGGAAAGGTCGTGGGAAAGCTAAAGGTATACCTGAAGGCAAAAATATAGAAGTGGAAATATATGCTGGCAGGTTATTATACATGAAATATACATTTACATGTTCATATGATGTTATTAGATTTATAAGCATACTTTAATATATTTTTATGTATAGTTAACGAATAAGTGTAATGGTTTACTATGTTAGGATCATAACTACGGAAGCCGTTCGAGAAATTTCTGTTATTTGAGTGTATCTCAGGACCTTGGATAACATTTTCTGAATATCCACAAGAAGCATTTGATATATTGTTTGGAAATTTTATGAATGTGGGATTTGCTTATGCATGTACTGAGGAAGAACTTAAAGAAGCTATCCGCAAATGTGTAAAATCTTGCTATCCAGATCGGATGTCAGAGTTGAGAAATGGTATGTTTGAGAAGCATAAATCACTTGGAGAGTGCTACGCTCATGATCCAGATTGTGTACCACCTACTGTATGGAGACAAATGGTTGATAAGTGGATGAATAAGAATTGAAAGGTAATATGTGGAAGTTTTTTTCTTTTTAGTTTTAACTAACATACAAGATATATCCTAATGGTTTCGTTATTGAATAACATGCAGAAAAAAGTATGTTAAACAAGGGTAATCGATCATTGAAGCGCACTTCTCTTACAACAAGTTCAATTCCTATGGCTAAAGTGTAGAAAAGATCTAGTAAAGTTTTTTTGAGTTTTTAATATTTAAAGCCTATAAAAATGCATACATATGTGTGTATGAGCTGGTGTCTATTTTATACCCTAATTTTTTATTTAATTTCAGTTAGATGAATCAGGAGTTGAACCTGATCCAATTGATTGCTGTAGAAAGTTTCATGTCAAAAGAAATGGTGATTGGGCAAGTGACCATGGAAAGGAATTGCATGTACATACTTTGTTCGCTTGTGGTTTATTTTATCTATAAAAAATCCATTATTATCTGAAAATTTGCAGGAGAACATGGCATCTTTGTATCAAAGTGAAGGTGCTGAAAAGTCCAGCTTGGCTATTTATCGTCAAGTAATGGGACCACCTAAGAAATGTCGAGTTATGGGCTGGGGAGGTATTATTATAAATGTAATTGAGTCTTTTATTACAAAAAAAAAAATGTAACTTCAGGTTAGTAATATTAGGTTAGTACTTAATTTGTTTGGACTCCATTTGTACATTTTTGTTTTGACACCAAATTCTGTTTTCAACTAGGTGTAGGTATGAAACCAAATGATGTTTGTCGTTCTTTAGATGAAGGAAGTCATAAGGACATTCATGTGATACCAAGGAGAGAACTGGAGCTAAAAGTAGAGAAAATGGAAGAAGAATTAAGTGAGCTTAGAAATGTGAAAGAGCAAATGAAAAAAATGGAAGAGAAAATGAATTTTATTATGTCTCAATCAAGATTCTAGCAAGAGTTTAACAAGGTTTGATTATTCTTTTTACCCCCTCTCTCTTGCTCAAGAATAACACTTATTATTATGAAAATTTATTGTTGATGGATAAACATCTTAATAAGTATTGTTGTCATGAATCTATTCTAGTATAGTTGCTTTACTTTCAAGGACCCTTGATAATAATTGCCGGACTATGGTATTCTAGTTGATAATGATATTTTCATAATGTTATTAAAGGTTGATGGTTGAAAAAGGTGGGAAACACATATTTGAGGGAATATATGTGGCTTGATTTATTTTTAACATATGTGCATGGTAAATGGAAGTTTGCAAATACACTAAGTGCACAATGGTTGATAAAAAAAAATTATATATAAATGGTTGGTTTTTGGAGAGTTCTCCAGCCTTAGTTTCCGGCAGGGGAAGGGGAGAACAAAAAGCTACATGAAAGAAAGAGAGAAATTAATTTTCTATTTGTTCCCATTTTATCCTTCTTCTCTTCTCTGACACATGACAGCTAATGTAAAGGTTCCATGTATTTCACAAAAATGTTGCTTAAGTCTCAAAGCTAACCCAAAGCTATGGGCTTGATATTTGTGTTATTTAACAACATAAAAGCTAATGTGATTTCTTTTTTGTGCTTTTGGCTTCTCGACTGTGTTTATTTTGATTATTTGTCAACAACAAAAGGAAAAGATTGTGTTTTTGGATCGGTTTGGTCTAGTTTATAATAGAAGTATCAAGAATAGCTAATGGAGAAGAAAAAAGTGGTGAATTTTATGAAGTGTTGGGATTGAATAAGGAATGCACTGCAACAGAGTTCAGGAATGCTTATAAGAAACTTGCACCGATTAGAGTTAATAGCCTCCTCTTTGGCTTTCACCCTTTCCATCAACTGGGTGGTCTTGTTGCAATTTGGTTTTTGTTTTCAGTTTGTCCATTTGATCTGGATTCAATACATGTGTGGCCTTGTTTATGAAGTTAAACAATGCAATGAGGTTTCAAATCCCAAATTAAATAGACGCCTCAGATTACTTTTAAATCCCAAATTTGAAAAGGCTATAATTGAATCATGTTAATTTCTTTTTCTTTCTTTAATTATTGTAGAGTAACAAAATATGGTTTTAAAATTATGTAGGATAATATTGGAGAAAATGAAGATGAAGAACAAACTGCAAGTGATGATTTAAATACTTGATGGAATGTTGAAGAAGTAAGAGTATGCAATGTGTTAATACTATTATGATTTCCATCAACGTTAGGAATATTCTTATGCAATTTAATTATGAATGGCTTAATGAATGACAAAGAAAATAAATAATCTAGTTTTAAAAATCATTTGATATTTAATCAATATCATGAAATTACATTTCCGAGGGAAAACAATAATTTCCAAGGGATTAATGTATATCTCCAATCACTTAATGCTGAGGGCGATCAATCAACAAAATTCGTTGGTATTTAGGTTCAACGAGAATGTATTTTCATCGATGTCAAAATTCCAGTGGAAATATTTTGTTACCGAGAGAAAAAATTTCTAGCTAACAATTGCATCTACGGATTTAGTCTTATTACCGAGGGAAAAATTCCCTCGTTAGTACATATATAACCTACGGTTTTTGTTCTCATTACCAAGAAATTAGAACTTGTAGGTATACTATTTCACGATGGACTAATAGGGTCACCCACAAAATTTTTTGTCGGCAATAAACTATTACCGGTAAAGTCTTGCCTAGGAAATATTTTTATCTCATCGTCCTAAAAATTATACCGACGAATCTTTTTCATATTTTCGAGGGACATTTCCCTTGGAAAAAAATAATTTTCCCGAGGGCTTGTGGGATTTGTGCCTTCAACGACAAGCATTTTCACGGCGGACGCCGACATAAAATTTCCCTAGGAAATAGTAATTACTGAGGGAAATAATGTATTGCCTAGGGATTTCTTCCCTCGGTTAAAGGCATTTTTCTTGTAGTGCAAGTTGGAGGATTTCACAATCTAAGTCTCTCAAGTTTTCAAATACTTACAATTGACTTCTAAGATATTAATAGACATTTACAACAAGAGATTATCCATAATCTCTTCATTAAAGTGCTTCCCACACTTACACACTCACAAATTTTACAATGAATTCAAGAATTACAACAAATACTCTCTTTTAGAGTAAATATACAAATAATAGCTCAATGAAGATTTAATTTATGATTATTTACAAATTGGAAGCTCAAAATATATTGTTTACACTTGTTTATGCTTGTAAAAGTCTCTAAAAATGAATTGGATTTGAGTATATATAGTTTTGCCACAAAAACTAGCTGTTGTGGACAAAACCAGCAAGCAAGCGGCTACCCTCTTAATTAGTTGGCTCACCGTTTAGTATAGTGGAAGTTACCATTGCAATTTGAATTTTGCAATAGTAACACTATTTTCTAAAATTATATTTTTACCCAAAACGTTTTGTTATTTGACTACGGCCCAAAACGTTCTATAATTTGACTACAACCCAATTCGTCATTAAAACTTTACGAACATATCCAATTTTAAAATTTTTAAATAATGCTCGTTATTCCATAAAACTTTATGAAATTATGCTATGACCTAAAACTTTATAATACTTTTCAAAGAAGTTCTTTTCATAATGCTTAGTGATTTTAAAACTTTTTTAATTAATCCAAAATTTGAAAAACACTCAAATCCACAAAGTACTTGTCTTATAAATATAAAACTTTTCGGTTTATGAAAAGTAATAATTTTATTAAACAAAATTTTGAGCTTCTAAAATGTTAAACCATACATATATTAAATCATACCGGCTTTTCAAGAATATGTCACGATAATGACTCTGTTGAGCTAAACTTTGTTCTTGATCAAGCCGTTGTCCATTGAGTATCTTGAGCTTGATTTCACTTGATTCACTTGCATAAATATTTTCTTTCAAGAACTAGTGAAAAAGTGAAATACAATATTTATAGTATCACTTAAAACACATATTTGTTATCCTTAAAATTACGATATGTGTAGCCGTTTAGGCTAACAATCTCCCCATTTTTTATTAGGACAAACATCTCATGTATTTTGACATTTACACCCCCTTAGCATATGACATACATGATTCAACGTATAAATCAACTATGAACTCCTCCTGAATACATGATCTTTAAGTGATTCAACGTATAGATCAAAATACATGTTACCTATCTCTGGGAATTCAAAATACATGACTTCTCCCCCATCATCATCAAAATTACTATAAATCCATGCTTAGATAAAAAATAACATCTCAATGGTTAATCAAGAAACATATAAAAATCAAGCATGCAAGTAACCAAAGAGTTATCCAAGAATCCAGAAAGCATCTTCCAATTATAAAGCATACAAATGCCAAACAAAAATTATCCTCAATTTATATTAAAACAATAATGCATATGAAAATGTAGTGCAGAATAAAACAGAGTACTGAAGTCAAAATGAAGAAGAACAGAATACTATGGAGATGGTGGATATGATGAGGAGGATGGTGGTGGAAACTCAAGAGCATTGAAAAGTTGTTGCTGGCCATAAAGAAGTTGTTATTGTTGAGCAAAAAGGCGTTGTTGTTGATCAAATAAATGCTGCTGGTGCTTAAAAAGGTGTTATTGCTCCAAAATGGATTAAATTTGAAAGGCCTCAAACTATGACTGAAGTTGGCTCTGCTACTCGGAAAGAAAATGCATTTCAATCAACAGTAGCTACATCGAATCCTTAAGGTTTGCTGAAGTAGAATGAGAAAGACCTTCGGAAGGCGAATGATGTGAGCGCTGTGGAGCACTGACATTTGGGAGCTGGTTGAAGAACATCGTTAAAGAAATGATGATCTGAAGGAGCTAGTGCAGTACCCTTGTTTTTGAATCTCCGGTCTTTACATTAATTACCTTATACCCATATAAACCCCAAATTGGCTATAGCTTCATCTCCTAATTCCTTAGAACTCAAAAAGGTTGGTTCGGTTATGGGTACTCAGAAATGGTTAAGAATACGGGTGATAATGATTCCATAAGAAAGAAACCGTTTTGCTATACATGGAGTGATAAGCATATGATAAAGAATGACATAAACGACACTTAGCACCTTACCCTTTAGAATGCTATCTAATAAGGCCACATTTAAACGGGTAACTTCATCCCTATGTCCAGATCGAGGACTAATGACACGTTGAAGAACATAATGAAGGATCCTAAGTTGAAGGGGTAAGGCTTAAGATTTCAAGGTAGATTGACAAAACTTAAAGGACAAATCGAAACGTCTGCAAATTTTTCGAACAACATCCTCAACTGAATACCACAAATAATCTATTTTGCTTCTAGTAGTATAAAGTTTCAACCTTTCATTTGGAGTTCTAAGAATTTGATTTAAATCTGCAACATCAAACTCAATATAAATTCCTCCAACAATTGTAACAATTCTATTTGTAGTTTGCGAAGAAATAACCATATTCGAATTAAAAAAACTTTGACTAAATTTTTATAATATTGTTCCTTACAAACTAAAACATTTTTCCAGCCCATATCAATAAGAAACTCACTAAGAGATTTATCACAAATTGCTAAATTTTCCAAATTACATCAAACTCAATATAAATTCCTCCAACAATTGTAACAATTCTATTTATAGTTTGCGAAGAAATAACCATATTCGAATTAAAAAAACTTTGACTAAATTTTTATAATATTGTTCCTTACAAACTAAAACATTTTTCCAGCCCATATCAATAAGAAACTCACTAAGAGATTTATCACAAATTGCTAAATTTTCCAAATTACAAAGATTGACAAAATAGGGGGCGAGAACCGACCTCGACATAAATTTGTCGTGAAAATGTTTCCGAAGAGGTGGATGCAGAAATGGGTTAATATGAACTCTAGATTATCTCCATGATCTTCCTTGTGCTTTTTGGCCACATGTTTTCCCTTGGATTTTTCACCACCAGCCATTATTGAAAACAAAAACAAGCTTAAATACCTAAATTCAGATTTTCAAGATTTTGTGTGAAATGGAAGTGTTTAAGCCAATAAAATTGATCCTAGAGTTGATTTAAGGCTATGTATGGTGTTGATTGGAAAAAAAAATGGGTTAAAAAGAGCTTAAATTGGAAGAGGGAGAAATGGGTAAGTTAGGTTTTTGATTTTGGGGTTTTGAAAAATAAGTCATGATTTGATTATTTGAAAGAGTTTAATGGAAGTTAAACAGATGGGAAATGATTTGAATGGTTGATTTTTGCTAGAAAATGAGTGAAAAATGAAGAAATTTTGAGAGGAAATAAAGTAGGGAAGTTTGGCATAGAGAGAGAATGAAGAGAGGTTGAAGAATGAAGGAGAAAGGAAGAGAAAAAGCACAAAACCCGAGCCCATACAGCTAGCCACTTTGGGCAGGTGGCTAACTGCTTGCTCTCGGGTCCCCAAGCGATAGCCCCTTCCTTACTATTTTTCTGCAAATATTTTGTTGTCCGGCTGAGTTTTGATTAATTCCAAGACCATTTCATGATCTTGAACGCTTTCCAAAGCCATTTTAATGCATGAATCATAATTATAAACATTCAAATATTATAAATTCAAATATATAACACATTTATCAAGCATATACATCACACAATCGTGAGACATGTAAGCATTCAAAGATTAATAATTCAAATACATCGCTCATTTATCATGCATAGACATTACATAGTCATCAATAATCATCAATCAATCAATTTTAACAGTCTCAAAAACATGATTACAGATGTTTATGCAAAAATTTCATCATCCCAAGTTCATGCCGAATTTTTAAAAATTGTTCTTTGCAAAGAGGTTTTGTAAAAATATTGGCAAGTTGTTTTTTCGTAGAGATAAATTTTAATGCAATATCTCCATTTTGAATATGATCCCTCAAGAAATGATATCTAATCTTTCTATGCTTGGTTCTAGAGTGTTGAATGAGATTCTTTAAAAAATTTATAGCACTAGTGTTATCACACATGATAAGAATTTGTTCAAGATTAATGCCATAATCTCTAAGTGTTTGTTTCATCAAAAGAGCTTGTGCACAACAACTACCTGCGACAATATATTAAGTCTCGGTGATTGAGAGTGTAATCTAATTTTGTTTTCTTACTAAACTATGAAACAAGTTAATGACCTAAGAAATGACCTGCGACAATATATTATGCCTCGGTGATTGAGAGTGTAATTTGATTTTGTTTTCTTACTAAACTATGAAACAAATTAATGACCTAAGAAATGACAAGTTCCACTAGTGTTCTTCCTAACAATTTTATAACTGGCAAAATTGGCATCCGAAAAATAAGTTAAATTTATATGAGTTCCTATAGGATACCAAAGGGCAAGATCTATGGTTCCACTCAAGTAACGAAAAATTCTTTTGACAACAAGCAAATAAGATTCCTTGGGACATGATTGAAATCTTGCACACAAACATACACTAAACATTATCTCGGGTCTACTAGCAGTTAAGTAAAGTAAAGAGCCGATCATACCTCGATATATTTTTATATCAGCCTCTTTACCTTTTTCATATTTTTCAAGCTTGATTGTTTTGCTCATTGGAGTGTTCTTGGTCTTTGAATCATCAATCCCAAATCTCGAGTAGATCTTTGACATATTTAGCTTGGTTGATGGAGATTCCCTCATTGTTTTGTTTGATTTGAAGTTCCAGAAAATACTTCAATTCTCCCATCATGCTCATTTCAAATTCCTTACTCATACAAGATGAAAATTCCTTGCACATAGACTCATTAGTAGAACCAAAGATAATATCATCAACATAAATTTGAACAACAAATATATCTTGGTTCTTATTCTTAACAAAGAGAGTAGTATCCGCTTTTCCCATTGAAAAATCATTATCTAACAAGAAATTTTTAAGCCTATCATACTATGCTCTAGGTGCTTGTTTTAATCCATACAATACTTTAGATAACTTATAAACATAATTTGGAAAATTTTCATTTTCAAAACCAGAAGGTTATTTCATATACACATCTTCCATAATATAACAATTTAAGAAAGCACTTTTGACAGCAATTTGAAATAAGATGAAGTCTTTATGACATGCAAATGTTAATAACATCCTAATGGATTCTAATCTAGCTACGAATACAAATGTTTCATCAAAATCAATTCCTTCTTATTGGTTATATCTTTGAGCTACTAATCTGTCTTTATTTCTTACAATCACACCAGATTTATCCATTTTATTCTTAAATACCCATTTAGTGCCTATAATGGATTGATGTTCCAATTTAGGAACTAATTTCTACACATTATTTCTCTCAAATTGATTTAACTCCTCTTATATTATCATAATTCATGATTTATCATTTTCCGCATCCATAAAGGATTTTGGTTCAATTTGAGATATAAATGCAGCATGCTCACAAGTATTTCTAAATGCTTGATATAGTGGTAACACTTATTGAAGGATCGCCTAAAATTAAATCGCTAGGATGAGAGGAAACATACCTCCACTCCTTGGGGAGGGTTTAGAAGTACCTTGTTGTTGCTCCATATTTGTTTGTTCTTATTGTTTATCCTCTTGATTTTTATGTGGTGTATCTTTTTGTTTATCTTTTGATAATTTTTCTTATAACTCTTCATCTGCATCATCATCAACAATAACTTACTCCGTAGAGAAAGGGTTAGACTCATCGAATGTAACATGCATAGATTCTTCCACAACTATGAAATACTAGTTATGCAACCCAAGAGAGGGGTGAATTGGATTTCTAAAATTTAAGCTAATCAAACCACACAACAATTTAATGTAATACCTTAATGAAATAAAAAATAATAAATTTAACAATATTAAAAAATAAAAGAGTAAGGGAAGAGAGAGCAAACACAAAGATTTTTATGTGGTTTGGCAATCCCCGCCTATGTTTACGCCTCCAAGCAAACCAAGTTTGGGGATTTCACTATCCAAACCTTCCAAGGCTTTAAATGCTTACAATTGACTTCCAAGGTGTCAATGGACCTTTACAATAAGAGATCCTCAATCTCTTCACTCAAGTGTTTCCATAATTACACGCTCACAAATTATAAAATGAATTCAAGAATTACAACAAATACTCTCTTTTAAAGTACATATACAAAAAATAGCTCAATGAAGAATCTATGATTATTTACAAATTAGAAGCTCAAAATATGTTGTTTACACTTGTTTAAGTTTGCAAAAGTCTTTAAAAATGAATTGGATTTAACTTTATATAGTTTTGACACAAAAACTAGCCGTTATGGATAAAAACAACAAGTAGTCGTTGCAAATTTTGGCTTTAAAAATTTGAAAATTTGCCTCAGGTGGATAGCTGCTAACCGTTGACGGCTAGCCTCTAACTCTCTGTCTTCCCACCATATTTTTTATTTTTACTTTTTGGCCCAAACTTTTAAAAATTAAAATATAGTCCAAAACTTTTAAAAATTACACTATAGCCCAATGTTTTTATATTTTTGCAAGTAGGTCTAAATCCATAATTTTTAAATGATGCTCTTTGTTCCTAAAACTTTTTGAAATTATGTTATGGCCCAAGGCTTTATAATACTTTTCAAAGAGGTTCTTTTCATAATTTTAACATAATGCTTATTAATTTGAAAGTTCTCAAAACTTTTTTTTTAATTTAATCCAAAATTTGAAAAACACTCTAATCCGCAAAATACTTTATAAATATAAAACCTTTTGATTTATGAAAAGTAATGATTAATTAAATAAAATCTTGAGCTTATCAAATGCTAAACCATGCATATATTAAATCATACCGGTTTTACAAGAATTTGTCGCAATAATGACTTCGTTGAGCTAAACTTTGTTCTTGATCAAGCTGTTGTCCATTGAGTGCTTTGAGCTTGATTTCATTTGATTCATTTGCATAAATATCATCCTTCAAGAACTAGTGAAAATGTGAAATACAATATTTATCATATCACTTAAGACACATGTTTGTTATCATCAAAATTACAATATGTGTAGCCCTTTAGGCTAACAAACTAAAGTTCTTTTATTATACACTCTGTAAGCTTTGCTTGTGTTTGAATAACTAAGAAAAATACTAAGATCATATTTTGGATGAAATTTACCAAGATTATCTTTCGTGTTCAATATAAAACATTTGCATCCAAAAACTTTGAAATAACTAATGTTTGGTTTTCTATCTTTCCAAAGCTCATAGGGAGTCTTATTGAGATAAGGTCTAATCAATACATGTTGACAGCTTCGGCCCAAAAATATTTAGGAAAAGTATTTTCGTTCAACCTGGTCCTAGCCATTTCTTCAATAAATATATTCTTTCTCTCAACAACTCCATTTTGTTGTGGGGTCTTAGGTGATGAAAATTGATACTCAATGCCCAAATCATTACAAAAATTCTTAAATGCATGATTTTCAAATTCTCCACCATGATTAATTATAATACAAGAAATAATATATCCCTTTTCATTTTGAACCTTTTTACAGAAAACTCTAAATGCATCAAAGGCATCATCCTTATTAGCTAAGAATAATACCCATGTATATTAAGAATAATCATCCACAATCACAAATGCATAATATTTACCACTTAAACAAGCATATCTAGAAGGTCCAAACAAATCCATGTGAAGTAATTGAAGTTGAGACATGGTTCTTGTTTTTTAAAGAAGTTTTGATTTGTTTTCAAAATTGGTAAGCTTCACAAATTCTATCTTTTTGAAAATCAAATTTTGGAAGACCTTTAACCAAATCATTTTTCGAAATTTTTTAAATCAAATTTGTTCTTGAATGACCTAGTATTTTATGCCATAACCAACCATCATCATGCAATGCGGAGAAACATTTATCATTAGTAGATGCACAATCTTTGTCAATGGTATAAACATTAACCTATCTATTTCCTACAAACAAAAACTTGCCATCACATGCATTCTTAATAACATATTTCGATTTATTAAAGATAACTTTATAGCCTTTAACCTATCTATTTCCTGCAAACAAAAACTTGCATCACATGCATTCTTAATAACACATTTCGATTTATTAAAGATAACTTTATAGCCTTTAACCTATCTATTTCCTACAAACAAAAACTTGCCATCACATGCATTCTTAATAGCACATTTCGATTTATTAAAGATAACTTTATAGCCTTTATCACATAATTGGCTAATGCTAAGCAAGTTGTGTTTCAAGTTTTTAACCAAACACATATTTTCAATAAGAGTATGATACAAATCCCGTCAAGAACTGACGCGACCCTAATCAATTTAGTTCCCAAGATCGAATCTAAACCAGGAATGGAGTGGAACCTCGACCCAATACTTATTGAAAGTATGAACCTTGGTATGTGAAGACGCCACAATCAACTATGGATGGTTTGATTGATAAGTCAAGAATTTGAACGCCACGGAAATCTGATAAGTTCAAAGAGTTTGTAAAGAACCAAAGAAAATTAACTCTCTCACCAATTGCATCAAAAACTTCTTTTTTATTTATTGAATATGAGTACTTTATATAGGGTTGGTTACGAGAATTTTTGGAAATAAATCCTAATCCAAAAATCAAATCTAAATCTAAATCTTCCCTAATAGGAAAGAATCTAAATCAAATCACAATCCTAATATAAGTAAATAGGAAATAATTGAAACTAAATTAGGATCCTAATAGTCTTAAATGCCTTACATCAATTAAATGGAAACTAGGCGATTAAAATAGAAATAACTGATTTGATTCCCTAATAGCCTCCTCAAGAAACGGGAAAGTATCTAAAAAAAGGAAAATAATATATTTTCCCACCATAATGTTTAAGCCAACTCCCTATTTCATGGAAGTGAGTATTTGGAAACTTTAAGAGCCTGAATAATGTATTTATCATGTGCGATTCCTTCAATGGACCTCCACAAATTTGATTGAGCCAAGTTGCTTGAATCAATCCATTAAGTGCTTCTTTGAATTTCTTTGCTCGAGCTCTTGTAACGGGTTCGACGGGAACTTGAATAGGATCTGAATATGCCTCATCCCATGTGCTTGTGATAGTTTTATCTTTAATCTCATCAATCCCCTCCTCTTAAAGAGGATTTGTCCTCAAATCATCACCTACATCAAAAGGACTCAAATAAGAAACATTAAAAGTAGTACTTACATTGTACTCACCAGGCAAATCCAGTTTGTATGCATTGTCATTGATACGTTCCAAAACTTGGAATGGGCCATCCCCTCGAGGTAATAACTTAGATTTCCTTAGTTTCGGAAATCGTTCCTTACACATGTGTAACCACACTCAATCACCGGGTTGAAAGACTAGCTTATGTCGCCCTTTATTGGCTTATTTAGCATATTGCTCAGTTCTCCGCTCAATGTTGAACTTCGCCTTCTCTTGTATTTGTTTAACAATTTCAGCATTTTTCTTGCCATCTAAGTTAACATGCTCAGACATAGGTAATGAAGTTAAATCCAATGAGGTTAAAGGATTAAAACCATAAACAATTTCAAACGATGAATACTTAGTAGCAGAATGAACGGAATGATTATAAGCAAGCTCAACAAGTAGTAAACAACCTTACCAAGTTTTGATGTTTTTTTTAATGATAGCTCGCAACAAAGTAAATAAAGTTCTATTCACAACTTCTATTTGACCATCAGTTTGAGGGTGACAAGTAGTTGAAAACAACAACTTAGTTCCTAACTTAGCCCATACGATTTTCCAAAAGTAACTTAACAACTTAGCATCCTTATCAGAAACAATTGTCCTGGGCATACCATGCAACCTCACAATCTCTCTAAAGAATAGGTCAGCAACATTAGAAGTATCATCTGCTTTGTGACATGGAATAAAATGTGCCATCGTTGAAAATCTATCTACAACCACAAAAATTGAGTCTTTTTGATGAAGAGTAAGAATCCATATTATACTAGGATTAGTTTCCTTATTAACTAAAGTTTAAGACTTTTAAATTCCTTTCTAATTTAGAATTTTGTTTCCCTTTCAATTTAGGATTTTGTTTTACTTCATGAATTAGGATAATTACTACTACTATAAATAGCTCCCTCTTGTAGCCTTTAAGGGAGAGAATTTTGAGTTTAATAATATTTCAATTTTCAAATCTCTTTGTGAGTATTTGAACAGTTAACTCTCGGCATTCTATGGAATCAACGAGTCTTAACCCCTAAATTCGCGGTATTCTTTTGAATCAACGTGAATTTAGTTGTTCTTTTGTTCCGGTATTCTCTAGAATCAACGGAATATTTTGAACATTAAACTTCCGCTGCATCAGCTTGGTATCAGAGCTAAAACCTGGTATCACCAATCTAACTCCATCTACCACCAAATCTTTCCTTTTTTTTTGTGTTTTTGCCCTTTTGATTCTTCCGTTTAGCCCCACCACCTTTTTAAACCCGAATTTAATAAAATGCCTCCAAGAAAAGCTCGTGATGCTCATACTGCAACTTACAATCAAGAAGATGTTTCTAAAGATGAAGCCCTAGCTAGTATGACAGCCAGAATTGATATGCTAGCTGCACAAATGGCACGAATGGCAGAGTTACTTGACGAATGCCATCGTACTCCAGAACGTGAAGACAAATCAAGTGGAAGCTTTGCTAACCCGTTCTCTGGGCGTCGACCTAAAACTGAGTCTACTGATGACAGAAGATGGGAATCTGGGTTGAGAATTGACATTCCCGAATTTCAAGGAAGTGGTCAACCTGAAGAATTATTGGATTGGATTAATGCTATTGAGGAAGTTTTTGAATACAAAGAAGTTCCTGAAAATAAACTAGTTTCGCTTGCTACAACTCGATTTCGTGGAAGAGCAGCAGCTTGGTGGCAACAAACTAAGCTCACCAGGATTAGGCAAGGCAAAAAGAAGATTGATTCTTGGGAAAAGTTCAAGAAGCACTTGCGTGGAGCATTCTTGCCTCATAATTATGCCAAACTGTTATACCAACAGCTACAGAATTTAAGGCAAGGTAATCGATCAGTGGATGAATACACTACAGAATTTCATTGGTTGGTGGCACGCAATGACTTGACAGAGACAGAAGAACAACAGGTTTCCCGCTACATTGGAGGCCTACGATCTCAATTTCAAGACCAATTAAATTTACTTGACCCATACTCTGTTTCAGAGGCACACCAACAAGCCTTGCAGTTGGAGAAGCAATTTAGTCGACGTACTAATGACTCAAGCTTTCGGGGTGCTCGAAGTGTTGTTCGTGATAATTCAAACCCAGCTTCCCAATTTCGTAATTTCACTCCTCCAAATCCTTCAAATAAAACTAGTAAGCCTAGTGAAATCGGTCAAAGCAGCAAAACCCAATCCTCGGGTTCGGGATTACGCTGTTTTAATTGCGGAGAAAATGGACACCGAATGACAGAATGTAAGAAGGGAGGAAAATATGGTAAAGGCTTATTCGTAGGCACAGAGGAAAGCGAAGACTATCAGGAGGAAGAAACTGAGGAGTTTGCTGTAGAGCCAACTTTTGATAGTAGTGGTAGCACTCAATCTGTTGAAGAACATGGTGATAGCGGACCAATGTTGATCGTGAACCGTGCATTCTTCACTCCTAAAGGTCAAGACAAAGACAAGTGGCTACGACAAAATATCTTTCAGACTACTTGCACAATTGGGGGTAAAGTATGTCGTATGGTCATAGACTCCGGCAGTTGCGAGAATGTCATTTCGGAAGAAGCCATAACAAAGCTAAATTTAAAGACAGAACCTCATCAAACTCCATACAAGCTCACATGGCTGAAGAAGGGAAATCAAGTGACAGTATCAAAACGTTGCTTAGTTTCCTTATCCATTGGTTCAATTTATAAAGACAAAATTTGGTGTGATGTTGTGGCTATGGATGCTTGTCATCTATTACTGGGTAGACCTTGGCAATATGATCGAAACGTAGTGCATGATGGGAAGAGAAACACCTACAGCTTTATGTTTAACAACACCAAGATCGTTCTCCTACCTAACAAAGAGTTTACTCTCCAGCAAGACTTGGGTAATTATTTGTTAGGAAAGAAGCAATTTATAGATGTTGTAGCAGAGACAAAGAGAGTCTACATTTTATTGGGAAAAGAGAGTAACGGTGATTCGAAGATTCCTAAAGCTGTGACACCTATTCTGGCAGAATTTCAAGATTTGTTCCCTAATGAGCTACCACAGGGTTTACCACCTCTTCGAGATATACAACACCAAATTGATTTGGTACCAGGTTCTACATTACCAAATCGACCTCATTATCGTATGAGTCCTACAGAACATGAGGAATTAAGGCGCCAAGTGGAAGAGTTACTAGAAAAGGGATTTATCCGTGAAAGTCTTAGTCCCTGTGCAGTCCCTGCTTTATTGACTCCAAAGAAAGATGGTTCTTGGAGGATGTGCGTGGACAGTCGAGCTATCAATAAAATTACAGTTCGATATCGTTTTCCAATCCCTCGATTAGACGACTTGTTAGATCAACTCAGTGGAGCAACAATTTTTACCAAACTTGATTTGAAAAGCGGCTACCATCAAATTCGAATACGGCCTGGAGATGAATGGAAAACGGCTTTTAAAATTCGCGAAGGGTTATACGAGTGGTTGGTAATGCCATTTGGCTTATCCAATGCTCCGAGTACTTTTATGCGAGTCATGAATCAAGTTCTTCGCCCTTTCATTGGAAAGTTTGTGGTTGTTTACTTCGATGATATACTTATATATAGCACCAGTCACGAGTTACATCTACAACATTTGAGAGAAGTGCTTTTAGCCTTAAGAGCAACAAGTTTATACACAGCAGTAAACAAGTGTATTTTCTTGACCGAGAAAGTATTATTTTTGGGATATGTGGTGTCGAAGGATGGTATATCTGTTGACCAATCAAAAGTGGATGCTATTCGAGATTGGCCTCAGCCAACTACTTTATCCGCCACCAGAAGTTTCCATGGACTGGCCTCTTTTTACAGGCGATTCATTCCTCATTTCAGTACTATTATGGCACCAATCACAGATTGCATGAAAGGAGGACAATTCTCTTGGACAGAGGCAGCTACTAAGGCATTCAAGATTATCAAAGAAAAGTTGATTACTGCCCCAGTACTTGCCCTACCAGATTTTTCGCTCACTTTTGAGGTACATTGTGATGCTTCTAAGGTCGGTATTGGAGCTGTTCTTAGCCAACAGGGTAAGCCTATAGCTTATTTCAGTGAGAAGTTGAATGGAGCGAAGGCACACTACAGCACTTATGACGTGGAATTTTACGCAGTAGTCCAAGCGTTAAAACATTGGCGACATTATCTAATTCATAAAGACTTTATTTTATACACTGACCATGCCGCGTTAAAGTACCTCAATAGTCAAGACAAGCTCTCTCACAGACATGCCACGTGGACAGCATTCCTTCAACAATTTACCTTTGTGGTGAAGCATACCTCCGGTGAATCCAACCGGGCAGCAGATGCACTTAGTCGACGAACTTCGTTATTGACACAGATGCATAATCAAGTTCTTGGATTTGACACATTTCGAGAGTTATATGCTTCTGATCCTTACTTTGCTCCTATATTAGAAGACGTTGTTGCAGGATTTCGCTCAGATTATCATTTACATGACGAATTCCTTTTCAAGAGTAATCAGTTGTGTGTTCCTGACTCAAGTTTGAGATTGAAAATCATTTCAGAGTTACATAATGAAGGGCACATGGGTCGTGACAAAACTCTGGCTCTAATCGCCAACACTTATTTTTGGCCTACTATGAGGCGTGAAGTCTATCGCTATGTTGAGACTTGTCGCATTTGTCAAGTTTCCAAAGGTGCAGCAACTAATGCTGGGTTATATATGCCGCTGCCGATTCCAACACAACCTTGGGCTGACATTAGCATGGATTTTGTTTTGGGATTACCCCGCACTCAGAGGGGTATGGATTCAATATTTGTTGTTGTTGATCGATTCTCGAAAATGGCTCACTTCATTGCTTGCAAGAAGACTACAGACGCTTTGACTGTTGCTCGCCTATTCTTCAAGGAAGTCTATAGATTGCACGGTTTACCAAGTTCTATAGTATCTGACCGGGATACACGATTTCTTAGCCATTTTTGGAAGACATTATGGAAGTTGACTAACACTCGCCTGAATTTTAGTAGTGCTTACCACCCACAAACAGATGGTCAAACTGAAGTTGTCAACCGCTCTTTAGGAAACCACCTACGTAGTCTAGTTGGCGACAACTTGAAGATATGGGATCAGAAGTTATATCAAGTCGAGTTTACTTATAACCGTGCCGTTAAGCGTAGTACTGGTTTAAGCCCGTTTCAGGTGAATTACGGATATAATCCACGAGCTCCCATCGACTTGGCTCCAGTTCCAGATTTAGTTCGCAAAAGCGGTAAAGCAGAAGACTTTATTGAGCAGCTTCAGCAGATTCATGAAACTACGCAAGAGTCTTTGAAGCAGACGACCGAAGGTTATAAAATTATGGCAGACAAAAAACGTCGAGCTTTGGAATTTCAAGTGGGAGATTTTGTTTGGGCTGTCTTAACTAAAGAAAGATTCTCAGTTGGTGAGTACAACAAGCTTTCTGCCAAGAAAATCGGCCCTTTGGAGATTATAGAGAAGATAAATCCTAATGCCTACAGATTAAAGCTTCCTAGTCATATCCGCACTGCAGATGTATTTAATGTTAAGCATCTTATTCCTTACAGAGGTGATCATGATGAAGATGTTGTTGCTGACAATCAGAATTCGAGGGCGAATTCTCTCCACCCTGGGGGGAATGATGAAGAGTAAGAATCCATATTATACTAGGATTAGTTTCCTTATTAACTAAAGTTTAAGACTTTTAAATTCCTTTCTAATTTAGAATTTTGTTTCCCTTTCAATTTAGGATTTTGTTTTACTTCATGAATTAGGATAATTACTACTACTATAAATAGCTCCCTCTTGTAGCCTTTAAAGAAGAGAATTTTGAGTTTAATAATATTTCAATTTTCAAATCTCTTTGTGAGTATTTGAACAGTTAACTCTCGGCATTCTATGGAATCAACGAGTCTTAACCCCTAAATTCGCGGTATTCTTTTGAATCAACGTGAATTTAGTTGTTCTTTTGTTCCGGTATTCTCTAGAATCAACGGAATATTTTGAACATTAAACTTCCGCTGCATCACTTTTTCTTATCTAGACCTTGGTAAACCTAGTACAAAATCCATCAAAATATCAGTCCGAGGTGCACTGGTATTGACAAAGGGGTGTATAAGCCATAAGGTTGCACTTTCGATTTGGCTTGCCTACAAGTGACACATCTACCACAAAGTCTTTCAACATCTCGTTTCATATGTGGCTAATAGATGTGTTCCTGTAAAACTGCTAGAGTCTTTACAACTAAAAAATGCCCCATTAACCCTCCTTCATGGGATTCTCTCACTAACAAATCTCTCAAAGAACAGTTAAGCACACAGTTTATTCTCTCGAAATAAATAGCCATCATGCCTATAGTATTAACCGACTACGGTCTTTTCACAAGCTTGGTATTCAACACTAAAATCATGGTCATCAGCATACAATTCCTTAATATGTTCAAAACCAAGTAGTTTAGCATTAAGTGTTGAAATTAAGACATACTCGCGGGAAAGCGCATCTGCAACAATGTTTTCCTTACCTTACTTGTAACGAATGACATATGAAAATGTCTCAATGAATTCTACCCATCGATCATGCCTCTTGTTAAGCTTGTGTTGGCCTTTAAGGTGTTTCAAGGATTCATGATCGGTGTGAATCACGAACTCCTTAGGCCATAGGTAGTGCTGCCATGTTTTTAAAGCTCGAACCAACGCATACAACTCCTTATCGTAAGTAGGGTAGTTTAAGGCTACCCCACTCAACTTTTCACTAAAGTAAGCAATTGGTCGTCTTTCCTGCATTAGGACTGCACCAATACCAATACCCGATGCATCACATTCAATTTCAAATGTTTTATTAAAGTTAGGCAAAGACAATAAAGGAGCATTGCTCAGCTTTTGCTTGATTATTTGAAATGCATTCTCTTGTGCTTCTCTCCACTTGAATCCAACATCTTTTTTTATTACATCAGTAAGCGATGCAGCTAATGTGCTAAAGTCTTTCACAAATCGTCGATAGAAACTAGCAAGCCCATGAAAGCTTCTCACATTACTTACACTTGTGGGACTTGGGCACTCTTGGATTGCACGTACCTTTTCCTCATCAACTTGTATACCCGGTGCACTCACAACAAATCCTAGAAACACAAGTTCGTCGGTGCAAAAAATACACTTCTTTAGGTTAGCAAACAACTTTTCTTTTCTAAGTACATCTAAAACATATTTCAAATGTACTATATGATTGTTTATGTTTTTACTATAAATGATGATACCATCAAAATAAACAACAACAAACTTGCCAATAAAAGCTCATAAGACATGATTCATAAGTCTCATACACATATTGTAATTTTGATGATAACAAACATATGTATTAAGTGATTTAATAAATATTGTATTTCACATTTTCGCCAGTTTTTGAAGGGTAATATTTGTGCAAGTGAATCAAGGGAAATCAAGCTTAAGACACTCAATAGACAACGGCGAAATCAAGACTAAAGTTTAGAGCTCAACAGACAAATTAGTGTGATAAATTCTTGTAAAGCCGGTATGATTAAATTGATGCATGATTTAACATTTGAGAAGCTCAAGAGATTAATTTAATTAATTACTTTTTATAAACTAAAAGGTTTTACTTTTATAAGATAAAGTGCCTTGTGGTTTTGAGTAATTTGGACTTAAATGCTAAGTTTTGAAATCTTTGATTTTAATAAGTATTATTATTAAATTTCAGAGTTGGACGTTTTTACAAACATTTGAAATGTTTTGGGCCATACTATAATTTATGAATAGTTTGGCTTAAAGTGAAAGGTTTTGAGAACTTTGATAAATATGGGTATTATGCTGAAAAGGACCTTTTTGCGAAATAATAATATATTTGGGGCCATGTCATAATTTTAAAAAGTTTTGAGTTGACAATCATTATTAGGAAATTCTGAAATTGGACTTATTTGTAAAGTTTTATAAGGTTTGGGCCATAATATAATTATAAAAAGTTTTAGACCAAAGTATAATTTTGGTGAACAGTGTTAATGTAGCAAAATTCAAAAATAACGGTAATATCACTGTTCATGAGCGGCTAGCCGGATAAATCAAGCGGCTAACTGCTTGGGCGCTGGAATTTGCCTATAACGGCTAGTTTTCGAGCTTTAACTATAAAAACTCAACTCCAACTTCATTTTAAGAAATAATACAAGGAAAAACAAGATCATATAACATATATTGAGCTTCAATTTTGTAAAACATCATTTGTTGAATCATCATTGAGCTATAATTTGTTTATCCACTCTTAAAGAGAGTTTCATTGGTGTGATTTTCATTTTTCATCAAATTGTGAGTGTACAAGTGTGAGAAACACTTGGAGTGAAGAGATTGAGGATATAATCTCTTGTTGTAAAGGTCCATTGACACCTTGAAGTCAATTGTAAGCATTTGAAGCCTTGGGAGGCTTGGATAGTGAAACCCTCAAGCCGGGTAAGCTTGGAGGTGTGGATGTAGGCGGGGATAGCCGAACCACGTAAAAATCCTTGTGTTTGTTTTCTCTTCCCTTACTATTTTAATAATGTGTTTGATTGAATTTATTGTTTTTGATTTGATTAAGGCAATCCACCATTGTTTGATGGTAATGACCACCCATATTGGAAAACTAGGATGAGAATTTATTTACAAGCTTTAGATTATGAAATTTGGGAAATTATATGTGATGGTCCATTTATGCCTTTGACTAAAAATAAATTCGGGAAAGACATTCCAAAACCTTCACGGGAATGGAATGAATTGGAAAAGAGAAAAGCTTCTCTAAACTCCAAAGCTATGAATGCCTTATTTTGTGCACTAGATAAGAAAGAGTTTCATAGAGTATCTAGTTGTGAAAGTGCTAATGAAATTTGGCACAAACTTGAAGTTGTTTATGAAGGCACAAATCAAGTGAAAGAGTCTAAAATTAGTAGGTACACTCGACAATATGAATTGTTTTAAATGGAACAAAATGAGAGTGTGTATTCTATGTATTCTAGATTTACGGACATAGTAACTCTAGGAGCCCTAGGAAAGACCTTTTCAAATAGCGAGAAAGTTAAGAAAATCATTAGGTCTCTACCTAAGGAATGGAGACGAAAAAGGACTGCCATTGAGGAAGCCAAAGATTTAAATATTTTACCTATTGATGATTTAATTGGTTCTCTTATTTCTTATGAGGAAGACTTGGCAGCCGAAAGAGGAAATGAGGAAAAGAAGAAAAATATTGCACTTAAAGCCACAAAATATGAGAGTGATGGAGAAAGTGAGCCGAATGATGAGGAGTTGGCTATGTTAGCAAGGAGGTTCAGAAAAGTTTTCAAGAAAACCGGTGATTAAAATTTAGAAACTTCAAAAACCAAAAGGAGAAGGAAGAGGTAATCATATGCTATGAATGCAAAAAGCCCGGCCATATAAGATCAGAATGCCCACTTCTCAACAAACTCAAGAAGAAAGCTATAATTGCTACTTGGGATGATAGTGATGGAGATTCAAGCGATGAAGAAGAATCGCAAGAAGTATCAAACCTAGCACTTATGGCAATAGGAGAAGATGATGATCTCAATGAGGTAAGTGATCCAACCTATGATGAATTGTATGATGCTTTTAAAGAAATGCATGATGAGTTAATGAAAATTGGTAAAAAGAATACATGCCTTAAAAAGCAATTGCTAGAATTTACAAATGAAAAGGATGCCATGCAAAAATGCAATGAGTCATTGAATGTGAAGATTAAAGGATTAGAATTAGAGAATAAAACCTTGCATAATAAAGTTGCATTATCAAATGAAAAACCTAGCACTTCACATGAGCATTTAGAGTCACATGTAGATGATTTGAAAAAGGAAAATGAAATACTCAAGAAAAAGAATATTGAACTTAGTAATGTTGTTCTAAAATTTACAAATGGGCAAAAGATGTTGGACAACATGCTTAACTCTAAAAAATGTGTTTTTGATAAAGAAGGACTTGGGTATAAGCCTACCTTAAAGTAAAAGTATTATAAGAATTATTTTGTTAAAGTTATCTCCACAAGTGATCTGTTTGTCATTATTGTAATCAAAATGGTCACATGAAATATAGATGTCCCGTGAAAAAGAATGCTTATTATGGTTTCAAATGTATTTGGGTTCCAAAAAGAACCGTTGCTAACGCTCAAGGACCCAAAAAGGTTTGGGTACCTAAGGCATAAGATTTTCTTTGCAGGGCTTGAAGAAAAAGAAAAATAAATGGTACTTGGATAGGGGATGTTCTAGGCATATGACCGGAAACTATGCATGGTCTCAAGTTTCACCAAAATAAAAAATGGTGGAGATGTATCCTTTGGAGATAACTCAAAAGCAAAAATTCTCGGAATTGGTAATGTTGGTAAAGTTTCTTTAACTCTTATTGAAAATGTGTGTTTGGTTGAAAATTTGAAACACAATTTGATTAGCATTAGTCAACTATATGACAAAGGTTATAAAGTTGCTTTTGATAAATCAAGATGTGTTATTGAGAATGCATGTGATGGGAAAATTTTGTTTATGGGAAATAGATGTGGCAATGTTTACACGATTGATATAGAGTGTGCATCTACTCATGATAAATGTTTTTTCGGCATTGCATGATGATGGTTGGTTATGGCATAGAAGACTAGGACATGCAAGCATGGATTTAATTTCAAAAATTTCAAAAAATGATTTAGTTAAAGGTCTTCCAAAAATTGGTTTTCAAAAGGATAAAATTTGTGAAGCTTGTCAATTTAGAAAACAATTCAAAAACTCTTTCAAAAACAAGAATCATATCTCTACTTCAAAACCTCTTCAATTACTTCACATGGATTTGTTTGGACCTTCTAGATATGCTAGCTTAAGTGGAAAATTCTATGTATTTGTAATTGTAGATGATTATTCTAAATATACATGGGTATTATTCTTAGTTAATAAGGATGATGCCATTGATGCATTTAGAATTTTCTGTAAAAAGGTTCAAAATGAAAAGGGTTATTCTATTACTTGTAATAGAAGTGATCATGGTGGACAGTTTGAAAATCATGCATTTGAAAATTTTTGTAATGATTTTGGCATTGAGCATCAATTTTCATCACCTAGGACTCCACAATAAAATGGAGTTGTTGAGAGAAAGAATATGTCTATTCAAGAAATGGTTAGGACCATGTTAAATGAAAATGTATTACCAAAATATTTTTGGGCCGAAGCCGTCAACACCGCTTGTTATGTTTTAAATCGGGTATTGATTAGACCTCATCTCAATAAAACTCCCTATGAGCTTTGGAAAGATAGAAAACCCAATATTGGTTATTTCAAAGTTTTTGGATGCAAATATTTTATTTTAAACACAAAAGATAATCTTGGTAAATTTGATCCAAAATCTGATGTTGGCATCTTTCTCGGGTATTTAAACTCAAGCAAAGCTTATAGAGTTTATAATAAAAGAACTTTAGTTGTGGAAGAATCCATGCATGTTATGTTTGATGAATCGAACCCCTCCTCTGCGGAGAAAGGAGTTGTTAATGATGATGCAGATAGAGAGTTACAAGAAGAATTATCAAAAGAGAATCAAGAGCATGCACCACAAGAAAATCAAGAGGATAAACGAGAAGATCAAACAAATATGGAGCTGGAGCAACAAGAAGGTAGTTCTCAAACACTCCCCAAGGAGTGGAGGTATGTTTCCTCTCATCCTAAGGATTTAATATTAGGTGATCCTTCATGAGGAATCACAACTAGATCATCACTTAGAAACACATGTGAGAATGCTGCATTTATTTCTCAAATTGAACCAAAATCTTGTGCGGATGCGGAAAATGATGAGTTTTGGATTATGGCAATGCAAGAGGAGTTAAATTAATTTGAGAGAAATAAAGTATGAGAATTGGTTCCAAAATCGGAATATTAATCCATTATAGGTACTAAATGGGTATTTAGAAATAAAATGGATGAATCCGGTGTGGTTGTAAGAAATAAAGCTAGATTAGTAGCTCAATGATACAACCAAGAAGAAGGAATCGATTTCGATGAAACATTTGCACCTGTAGCCAGATTAGAATCCATTAGGATGTTGTTGGCATTTGAATGTCATAAAGATTTTATTTTATTTCAAATGGATGTCAAGCGTGCTTTCCTAAATGGTTATATTATGGAGGAAGTTTATGTGAAACAACCCCCTAGTTTCGAAAATGAGAAATTTCCAAATCATGTGTATAAGTTATCGAAAGCATTGTATGGATTAAAACAAGCACCTAGAGCATGGTATGATAGGCTTAAAAATTTCTTATTGGATAACGGTTTTTCGATGGGAAGAGCGGATACTACCCTCTTTATTAAAAATAAAAATCAAGATATACTTGTTGTTCAAATTTATGTTGATGATATTATTTTTGGTTCTACTAATGAATCTTTGTGCAAAGAATTTTCCTCTTGTATGAGTAAGGAATTTGAGATGAGCATGATGGGAGAATTGATGTATTTTCTTGGACTTCAAATCAAACAAAACAATGAGGGGATCTTTATCAACCAAGCTAAGTATGTCAAAGACTTGCTCAAGAGATTTGGTATTGATGAATCAAATACCAAGAATACTCCAATGAGTACAACAATCAAGCTTGATAAAGATGAAAAAGGTAAAGAGGTTGATATTAAAAAGTATCGAGGTATGATCGGATCCTTACTTTACTTAACCGCAAGTAGACCCGATATGATGTTTAGTGTATGTTTGTGTGCAAAATTTCAATCATGTCCCAAGGAATCTCATTTGCTTGCTGTTAAAAGAATTTTTCATTATTTGAGTGGAACCATAGATATTGGCCTTTTTGTATCCTAGAGGAACGCATATAGATTTAACTTGTTATTCGGATGCCGATTTTGCTGGTCACAAGGTCGATAGGAAGAGTACTAGTGGAACTTGCCATTTTCTTGGTCATTCACTTGTTTCATGGTTTAGTAAGAAACAAAATTCGTTGGCACTCTCAACTACTGAGGCGGAATATATTGCCGCAGGTAGTTGTTGTGCACAAGCACTTTGGATGAAACAAACACTTAGAGACTATGGTATTAATCTTGAACAAATTCCTATAAAGTGTGATAATACTAGCACCATAAATCTTTCAAAGAATCCCATTCAACATTCTAGAACCAAGCATATAGAGATTAGGCATCATTTCTTGAGAGATCATGTTAAAAAAGGTGATATTGCATTAGAATTTATCTCTACGGAAAAACAACTTGCCGATATTTTTACAAAACCCTTTTGCGAAGAACAATTTTCAAAAATTCGGCATGAACTTGGGATGATGAAATTTTCGCATTAGCATCTCTATTTATGTTATTGAATCTATTAAAATTTTTTACTTGATGATTATTAATGTTTATGAAGTGTTTGAGCAAGTTATATATATGTGGTGTTTGATTTATTAATTTTTGAATGCTTATGTGCTTCATGAATATATGCTTAATCTCTATTTATGTTATTGAATCTATTAAAATCGTTTGCCTGATGATTATTAATGTTTATTAAGTGTTTGAGCAAGTTAGATATATGTGGTGTTTGATTTATTAATTTTTGAATGCTTATGTGCTTCATGAATATATGCTTGTTGGATGGATTATTTGCTTGAATTAATTATCTTTTAGATGTTTAAAATCATGAATCATGCATTAAATTGGCTCTTGAGATGTTTCGGGATCACAAAATGGTCACGGAATTGATCGAAATAAGCCAGAAACAGCAACCAGGCGGCTAGCCACTTGGAAACTGTCCCCAACCCGAGAGCAAGCGGCTAGCCACTTGCTCCCAAGCGGCTAGCCGCTAGGTCACGGGTTGGGTATATTTTTTGGGTTCTTCTTCTTCCTTTGTTAATTTTCTGCACATGCTCTCTCTTTCACTCAAAACCGTGAGCAACCCATCCATTTTCATGCCCAAATCAATCATTCAAATTAATACCCATGCATTTCATCATCATTAAACCCTTCTCCATCATGATTTCTTCACTTGTTCTTCATCATTCCATCCTCATTCCATTCACGTGTGAATAGCGTTCTCCATTCTCTTTCTCAAATTTCTTCATCTTTCACTCATTTTCTTGTTAAAATCAATCATCCAACTCATTATTCATCCATTAATCCTTCAATTTTCACTATCAAACAACATTTCATCAACTCTCCACATAAAACCCAAAATAAAAAATTCTCACTCTACCCGTTTCTCTCTCTTCATTTTCAAGCTTCCTTTAGCCCATTTTTAATTCAATCTACATCATAAATTTGCTTCATTCATCTCTAGGATTGATTTTCTTGCCTTAAACAAATTCATTTCACTCAATTTCTTTTAAACCAGAAATTGGATCTTTAAGCTTGTTTTTGTTCCAACAATGGTGGGTGGTGAAAAATCCAAGAGCAAACAAGTTGCCAAGAGACGCAAGGACGATTATGGAGATAATACGGAGTTCATATTAACCCACTTTCAGTATCTACCTCTTCGGAAATGGTTTTACGACAATTTTATGTCGAGGTCGGTTATCGCTCCCTATTTTGTTAATCTTCGTAATTTGAAGAATTTAGAAATTTGTGACAAATCTCTTAGTTATTTTCTCATTCCTATGGGCTGGAAAAATGTTTTAGTTATTAAGGAGAAATACTATGAAAATTTAGTTAATGTGTTTTATTCGGATATGATTATGGGATCCTCGGATAAAATTGTTACAAGTGTTGGGGGAATTCATATTGAATTTCATGATTGATGATTATATGTGTGTCACTTGAAGAATTGATGGAGTTGTTGATTTGTTATAATTGTTTAAGCTTATATGGAAGTGTTTTTAACCATGTTGTGTATTTGAGGATTTGTTCATTTTTAAGGGGAGACTCTGCTGAAATTTTTGCTCGCACAAAATGGGTAATATCTTCATCAAATTATTTTTAATGATCTTGTTTCGAATTGCATCTATGTATCTTTTATTTTTTATGATAAAGGAGGAGATAAATATGATAAGTTTTTTGGATAATATCATTTTGGTTAAAATTTTTAATGGGCCATATATTTAGGGGGAGCATACAATATGATTTTGGATAATATGCATTTTGAGCATTCTTTTGATAGCATGATGGTTCATGATCATTTTATGGTTAATTGGATGTTTGGTTATTATATGTTTCTTGATTAACCATTGACATATTATCGATCTTAGCATGAATTTCTAGTAATTTTGATGATAAAGGGGGAGAAGTCATGTATTTTGAATATGAAGACATATAATATGTATTTTGATCTTAAAGTATTTGTGCATAATTTTGAAATATTCAGGGGGAGTTTTGAATTTGATTTATATGTTTAATTATGTATGTCATGTATTAAGGGGGAGCATATATATCAAAATACATGACATGTTTATCATCATCAAAAAGAGGGAGATTGTTAGCCTAAAGGGCTACACATATTGTAATTTTGATGATAACAAACATATGTATTAAGTGATTTAATAAATATTGTATTTCACATTTCCACTAGTTTTTGAAGGGTAATATTTATGCAAGTGAATCAAGTGAAATCAAGCTCAAGACACTCAACGAACAACGGAGAAATCAAGACTAAAGTTTAGAGCTCAACAGACAAATTAGTGTGATAAATTCTTGTAAAACCGGTATGATTAAATTGATGCATGATTTAGCATTTGAGAAGCTCAAGAGATTAATTTAATTAATTACTTTTTATAAACTAAAAGGTTTTACTTTTATAAGATAAAGTACCTTGTGGTTTTGAGTAATTTGGACTTAAATGCTAAGTTTTGAAATCTTTGATTTTAATAAGTATTATTATTAAATTTCAGAGTTGGACTTTTTTACAAACATTTGAAATGTTTTGGGCCATACTATAATTTATGAATAGTTTGACTTAAAGTGAAAGGTTTTGAGAACTTTGATAAATATGGGTATTATGCTGAAAATGACCTTTTTGCGAAATAATAATATATTTGGGACCATGTCATAATTTTAGAAAGTTTTGAGTTGACAATCATTATTAGAAAATTCTGAAATTGGACTTATTTGTAAGTTTTATAAGGTTTGGGCCATAATATAATTATAGAAAATGTTGGGCCAAAGTATAATTTTGGTGAACAGTATTACTGTAGCAAAATCTAAAAATAACGGTGATATCACTGTTCATGAGTGGCTAGCTGGATAAATCAAGCGACTAACCGCTTGGGCGCTGGAATTTGCCTATAACGGCTGGTTTTCGGGCTTTAACTATAAAAACTCAACTCCAACTTCATTTTAAGAAATAATACATGGAAAAACAAGATCATATAACATATATTGAGCTTCCATTTCGTAAATCATCATTTGTTGAATCATCATTGAGCTATAATTTGTTTATCCACTCTTAAAGAGAGTTTCATTATTGTGATTTTCATTTCTCATCAAATTATGAGTGTACAAGTGTGAGAAACACTTGGAGTGAAGAGATTGGGGATATAATCTCTTGTTGTAAAGGTCCATTGATACCTTAGAAGTCAATTGTAAGCATTTGAAGCCTTGGGAGGCTTAGATAGTGAAATCCTCAAGCAAGGTGAGCTTGGAGGCGTGGACGTAGGCGGGGATAGCCGAACCACATAAAAATCCTTGTGTTTGTTTTCTCTTCCCTTACTCTTTTAATATTGTGTTTAATTGAATTTATTTATTTTTATTTGATTAAGGCAATAGATTAAATTATTGTGCGAATTGTATTGCATAATTTTAAAATATCAATTCACCCCCACTTGGATTGCATAACTTGCATTTCAGACTAGCCATTCATACAAACCATATGTTGTTTTAAAAGCAGTTTTCCATTCATCTCCTTCTTTCATTCTAATATGATGATATCCACTTTTCAAATCAATTTTGGAAAATATACAAGACCTATGTAATTCATCAAGTATGTCATCTAGCCTAGGAATGGGATGTCGATACTTTACTGTTATGTTGTTGATGGCTCGACAGTCAACACACATCCTCCACGTCCCATCCTTTTTAGGAACTAATAAATCAGGAACTGAACATGGACTCATGCTTTCTCTCACGTACCCTTTTTCCATTAATTCCTTAACCTGCCTTTGAAGTTCTTTAGTCTCCTCCGGATTGTTCTTATAGGCTGGTCTACTTGGAATGGCAGCACCGGGCACAAAATCAATCTTATGCTCAATCCCTCGGATTAGAGGTAAACCATGTGGTTTTTCTTCAGGAAAGACATCCTCATACTCCTGCAAAAGAGAAGTAATAGAATTAGGCAAAGTAGGGTCAAATTCGTTAGTGTCTAAAAATTCTTCTTTGTACAAAAGTACAATCATCGACTGATGTAAAACAACGCTTTTTTATCTCACTCGCTCTTGCGTAGAAATTCTTTTGTTTTCCATCTAATTTTCGCTAAATGGCTGTATTTTTCTTTGGTTTTTCCCTCACAATTTCCTCGACCTCTTTTTGAATTTCACTCTCTTTTTCTCTCATTTTCTTTTCATCACTCTCTCTTTGTAGGCTCACTTGCTCTCCATAAACCTGCTTTGGTGTCAATGGAACAAGAGTGATGTTGCGTTGATTAAATACAAATGAATATTTATTGGTGAAGCCATCATATTTCACACATTTGTCGAATTGCCAAGGCCGCCCAAGTAATAAGTGTCCAACCTGCATTGGCACTACATCACAAAGCACCTTATCTTCATACTTGCCAATCCGAAAAATCACTAGTACCTACTTGTTCACTTTCACCTTTCCACTGTCATTTAACCACTGTAATTTGTATGGCCGTGGGTGTTTAAGTGTCGGAAGCCCTAACTTCTCTAGCATGATAGTACTAGCAACATTAGTACAACTTCCTCCATCAATAATCATACTACATACTTTGTCTTGAACATAGCAGCTAGTATGGAAAATGTTTTCCCGTTGCGCTGCTTCGTCTTCCTTTACCTGCACACTCAAAGCTCTCCTCACTACTAAAGTCAATTCCCCAGGGGCCATATATTCTTCATCTTCAACATCCTCTAATGGTGGTATCTCATTCTCTTCCGTCTCATCTTCAGTTACAATCTCACTATTGTCCCGCAATACCATAACTCTTTGATTCACACATTCACTTGCGATATGCCCCCTTCCATGACATTTAAAACACTTAATGTCACGATTCCTAATAGTAGGAGTTATGGTGTTACCTTGTGTGTTGTGTTTGGAGGGCTCGGATCTTAGCTTAGGTGTAGGAGATGCTTGTGGCCTCTCGTCTCGTTTCACATAGCTCGGAAAATGTTTTCCCGTTGGGCTGCTTTGTCTTCCTTTACCTGCACACTCAAAGCTCTCCTCACTACTAAAGTTAATTCCCCAGGGGCCATATACTCTTCATCTTCAACATCCTCTAATGGTGGTATCTCATTCTCTTCCGTCTCATCTTCAGTTACAATCTCACCATTGTCCCGCAATACCATAACTCTTTGATTCACACATTCACTTGCGATATGCCCCCTTCCATGACATTTAAAACACTTAATGTCACGATTCCTAATAGTAGGAGTTATGGTGTTACCTTGTGTGTTGTGTTTGGAGGGCTCGGATCTTAGCTTAGGTGTAGGAGATGCTTGTGGCCTCTCGTCTCGTTTCACATAGCTCGGAAAATGTTTTCCCGTTGGGCTGCTTTGTCTTCCTTTACCTGCACACTCAAAGCTCTCCTCACTACTAAAGTTAATTCCCCAGGGGCCATATACTCTTCATCTTCAACATCCTCTAATGGTGGTATCTCATTCTCTTCCGTCTCATCTTCAGTTACAATCTCACCATTGTCCCGCAATACCATAACTCTTTGATTCACACATTCACTTGCGATATGCCCCCTTCCATGACATTTAAAACACTTAATGTCACGATTCCTAATAGTAGGAGTTACGGTGTTACCTTGTGTGTTGTGTTTGGAGGGCTCGGATCTTAGCTTAGGTGTAGGAGATGCTTGTGGCCTCTCGTCTCGTTTCACATAGCTCGGCTTCCAAGGAGTGGAACTCGAGTTTGGGGCTGGACGAGTGTTACCCCTCCTCTTGAGTTGCTGCTCAATCTTGATGGCTTTGTAGACTATTTCCTCAATCTCCACATAATGTTGCAACTCAACCTTATCTGCAATCTCCCGATTAAGTCCATTTAAGAATTGTGTGGTGGTAGCTTCTCTATCCTCCTCCATATTTGCTCAAATCATGGCAATCTCTATTTCTTTATAATAATCCTCAACGCTTCGGCTACCCTGTGTAAGACATTGTAATTTTTAGTACAAGTCTCGATAATAGTGGTTAGGTACAAAATACTTTCTCATCAATGATTTTATTTCATCCCATGTCTCAATTAGACGTTCCCTATTTCGCCTCCTGCTTATAACAAGCTGATCCCACCAAGTAATATCATAGTTAGAAAACTCAATCACAACCAATTTTACTTTTTTTGCCTCCGAATAATTATGGTAGTCAAATATGAACTCCATTTTCTTCTCTCATTCAAGGTATGCTTCTGGGTCGGATTTTCCTTGAAAAGATGGAATCTCTATCTTTATGCCACTGAATCCATCATCTCTATTCCTAGCTCTCCTACCTTGTCCATCTCTCCTATAGCTACCCACTGAGTCTTCTCCTTCATCATACTCATCCCTATAATAGTCATCGATCTCTCCTCTAACTCGAGCTCTTTCTCTCCTACGTGCTTGGGGAACGGGTTGTGGCTGCCCTGCACGTGTGTCCTCCATCCGATCTAAACGCTCGTGGATGAGCTCTAATTCAGCCCTCATCATCCTTCTCATCTCTCCTATCACTGCTTAAATTTGTAAATTATGAGTAGTTGCAGATTGATCCTCTTCATTTGTGTTGGAAAAGAATGTTGGAAATAATGTGGAAGGACCTCACCTCACTCCCTTACGTGTTTCACTCAAGAAAAATGACTCACTCAATTCCACTCGTGTTTCACTCAAATTATTAGCTTTTACCTTCTAATACACTCACACTCTCTTGCATTTTTCCACTCTTAGTAATCCTCACTCGGTTCTTAAGGAGAGTTTAATTTCAAGAGTATGAAGGCAATGTGTACGAAAGTTGAGTTTTGATTTTGGGCAAAATTTTCACCGATAGGTAAAACTTGTTTTAGACTTCCAAGACACAAATAATGATAAAAAAAATGAAAGATTTTAAGAGGAGGTTGGAGTTTTTTTTTTTAAGGAAAAGGAATAGGTAAAACTTGTGGATTTAAGGAGAATTAAACCACAAAGATGCAAAAAATTGATTTTAAAAGGAAACCTTAAAAATATTGTTCACGCGGTACTATTCAAGATATATTGTTCACGCGGTACTGTTCGCGAAGATATTGTTCACGATTTTTTTTTTCTTTTTTTTTTAGATACTAGAACAAGATGAAAAATTCAAACAATAATGAAAAACAACAAAGATAGATGGATATGACCTTACAGCCTAGGCTCTAATACCAAATGATACGAGCCCCGTCAAGAATTGACGCGACCCTAATCAATTTAGTTCCCAAGATTTAATGTAAACTAGGAATGGAATGGAACCTCAACCCAATACTTATTGAAAGCACGAACCTTGGTATGTGAAGACACCACAATCAACTATGGATGGTCTAATTGATAAGTCAAGAATTTGAACGCCACAGAAATCTGATAAGTTCAAAGAGTTTGTAAAGAACCAAAGAGAATTAACTCTCTCACCAATTGCATCAAAAAGTTCTTTTTTTATTTATTGAATATGAGTACTTTATATAGGGTTGGTTACAAGAATTTTTGGAAATAAATCCTAACCCAAAAATCAAATCTAAACCTAAATCTTCCCTAATAGTAAAGAATCTAAATCAAATCAGAATCCTAATCTAAGTAAATAAGAAAGAATTTAAAATAAATCAAGATCCTAATTATCTTAAATGCCTTACATCAATTAAATGGAAACTAGGCGGTTAAAATAAAAATAACTAGTTTGATTCCCTAATAGCCTCCTCAAGAAATGAGAAAGTATCTGAAAAAAGGAAAATAATATATTTTCCCGCCATAATGTTTAAGTCAACTCCCTATTTCATGGAAGTGAGTATTTGGAAACTTTAAGAGCTTGAATCATGCATTTATCATGTGTGATTCCTTCAATGGACCTCCACGAATTTGATTGAGCCCAAGTTGCTTGAATCAATCCATTAAGCGCTTCTTTGAATTTCTTTGTTCGGGCTCTTGTAACGGGTCCGACGGGAACTTGAATAGGATCTGAATATGCCTCATCCCATGTGCTTGTGATTGTTTTATCCTTAATCTCATCAGAGTAGAGGATACATTACTGACATATCCAATACTAATGATCTTTCTTTTCGAATTATCTCCAAAGGATACATCTCCACTATTTTTTTTCTTGGTAAAGCTTGAAAACCAAGAATAATTGCATGTGATATGCCTTGAACAACCATTGTCCAGGTACCATTTATTCTTCTTCTTCTTCAAACCTTGTGGAGGAAATTTCAAGTCTTAGGTACTGATAACTCTAGGAAATGAGAGTTATTCCATCAATTCTAGACTTGAATTAAGGTCACTTAGAGAACAAATAAGGTGTTTTTATTACATTTTGGGCACCTTTTGCATAAAAATTCATTTTAGTTGAGTTTCAATATGTTTTGATTGAATCACAATAATTTGTGCTAAAAACAGGTTTTAAATTGTAGGTTTTAAATTCGTGAGAGAATGTTGAGGCATTAGAAGAGCAAAATGAGGAAGGAAGATGGCCACAAAAGAAGTAAAGCACAATTGGGAATAAAATAGTGTTGCAGCGGTTGTTAGAGCAACCAGTGTTGTAGCAATTTGGGAGTAGTGCGAGAGAAAATTTAGGCGCGAGTTAGCCCTATAGTCACGATCTGCATGTTTCCTAATTTAAAGACATGCACGCTCATGGGCTTTGGTTTTAACCTAATTTGCAATATAAAAAAGAGACGTGCACCACATAGAAGGGCGGTAAGGAATTATCATTAGAGTAATTAGAAGGAACGAAGGAAAAGAAGATCATAATTGAAGAGTGTTGTTTCGGCAACATTGGACAATCGTGCAGAATTACTTGACTTTGATTTTCATTGTGCTCAACTTATATTTATCTTTTTCCTTTAATTGATTTGATGCATTCTGAGACCAATATATTTGTGTTTATTTTTCTCATCCAGATTATGAACTAAATTTACTTGTGGTTGAGTGACAAATAATCCAATGCGTTCTTGACTATTCTTTTATGTTGTTATGGTAATGCTGTAGCATTATACTCTAGTAGTTTTTATGAATACAACTGTTATTTCGGTTGACCACCCATTTAATAGTTTCAGTTAAGACAAAGCAGCAAAATGGCATATCTTAGCGGACATTATTAGAATATTACTTGTTCTTAAGTCAAGTTTCCTGGATTAGGTTATCTTGAATCCCATAAGGGCAATACTTAAAGTTAAGATTTGTGATACTCTAGACATAGGTGTTCACCTTGTAGGGTAGAGAGATTAAAGGTTATAATGCCATACCATAAATATATGAGCAGCTGGTCATTGTTAGTAGATTTAAAGGTATGAGATTTCCAACATGTGATAGCTGCGGATATAAATTTATTCTACCCATTGCTGCAACACTTATTGTAACAACTGGTACTAATTTGGTAAACAACAGTCATCCCATTAGGATAGTTTGATCATTTAACTACTATATTCTCAATTAAATCTTAGACACATTCAACTCAGTTTATTTTATTACAGTATTGTTTTATTTTCATCTCTCACAACTATTAGTTACATAGAATTATTCGACAAATGTTTGTTTCGGTCCTTAATTGATTTGCATTATTGTGATTTGCTTTAGCATTTTGAGTATCATCAATCCCTGTGGAGACGATCTTGAATACTCATCACTTTATTACTTGTTTTATATATTTGCACATTGGCATTGATAATAATTGCTTATAGAAATTAACCAATAAGTTTTTGGCGCCGTTGCCAGGGATTGATTGTTTATTTTGAACTGTGAAGTAAATCTTGATAGCGCCAAATTTGATTTGATTCATTCTATTTATTGGCATTCCAATTCGAACTTGAGATTGAAAGGACTGTCAGGAAACTACGAAGAGAACAAAGGAATTCAGAAATTGCTTCAAGCATGAATAATTTACAGGATGCACAAAATTTGAATCCTCACGGGCCTCTACAACCAGTCAACATTCAAGAAGAACAGAATGAACATGCTAACGGGAGACAGCCAGGCAACAACAATATTATTTACATGTCTGATGACAACGACAAAGCTATAAGAGATTACGATGTACTAACTTCGCAAGTTGTAAACCCTGGGATCGTCAGACCTGAGGTAGAAGCAGCAAATTTTGTGTTAAAACTAGTGATGTTTCAAATGTTACAAACAGTGGGACAATTCAATGGATTGCCTAATGAAGATCCTCATCACCATCTCAAATTGTTCTTGGAAGTAAGTGATGTTTTCAAGATTTCTGGAGCAACACAAGATGCCTTAAGGATGAGGCTCTTCCCTTATTCCTTAAGAGATCGAGCAAGAGCATGGTTAAAGTTGTTACTATCTGATTCCATCACTACATGGAATGAATTGGCTGATAAATTCTTAATGAAATATTTCCCACCGACAAAAAATACAAAGTTGCGGAATGAGATTACTTTCTTCCACTAACTTGAAGATGGAAGTCTGTATGAGGCTTGGGAAAAATTCAAGGAATTGCTCAGAAGGCGTCCTCATCATGGTATCTCTTGTTGCATTCAATTGGAAACTTTCTACAATGGGTTGAATCCGAGTACATGGTTAATGGTGGATGCTTCAGCAAATTGAGCTCTGTTATCCAAATCTTACACTGAAGCCTATCAAATTCTGGAAAAAATTACCAACAATAATTACCAGTGGCCTTCAGCCAGGCAACCAGAAGCAAGAGGATCAGTTAGGGTACATAACATTGATGTAATTACAGCCTTATCAGCTCAAGTAACCTCATTGACTAACATGGTAAAAGCCATGACAGTTGCTTCAGCAATAGTAAAGCAAGTTACTGAACTTTCTTGTGTCTACTGTGGTGAAGAACATAATTTTGATAATTGTCCTGGAAATCCAGCCTTAGTAAACTATGTGGGTAACTTCAATTTACAACCTTAGAACAACCCATATTCAAATACTTACAACCCAGGCTGGAAACAACACCCAAATTTTTCATGGAGCAGTCAGAATCGAAATGCTACAGCATTCAATGGACAAAATAGAAACACACAACCACCTGGTTTTCATCAGCAGAGTCAAGGGCAAAAACAAATCAGTCAGGATCCAATCACTTCATTGGAAACACTGATCAAGGAGTATGTTGCAAAGAATAAAGCAATTGTGAAGAGTCAAGCTGTGTCCTTAAGAAACCTTGAGAACCAAATGGGACAACTAGCTACAGTAATAAGCAGCAGAACTCAAGGGAGCTTGCCTAGCAACACAGAAGATCCTAGGAGAGAGAGCAAAGAACACTGCAAAGTAATTAGTTTGAGATCTGGAAATAATATTGATATACCAGTTGAAATAACAAAAAAAGGGATGGAATGCAAGTCAGCACAAAAACCAACTCAAAAGGGAAGCTTGCTACAGCAAAATCCCCATCAAGACACTGAATTATTAGGCCAAGCTACAACAACTGCAAAAGAAATGCAATCAGATCATGCTGAAAAGGAAGCTGCCACACTAGTAGCCACAACCTGCACCACCCTAAACAAACAGAGTTTGGTACCTCCTGAATCTAACCAGTAGTTTAGACATCCACCACCCTTCCCTCAAAGGTTCCAGAAGCAAAAACAAGACAAGTAGTTCAGCAAATTCCTGGAAGTGCTTAAGCAACTGCACATAAATATACCTTTTGTAGAAGCTTTGGAACAAATGCCAAATTATGTGAAATTTTTAAAAGATATCTTGGCACAAAAAAGAAGACTGGGAGAGTTTGAAACTGTTTCTTTAACACAAGAAAGCAGTCATATGCTCCAAAGTAAAATTCCCACAAATTTGAAAGATCCAGGGAGTTTTACAATACCTTGCTTTATAGGGACTAGGTATGCTTGCAGAGCACTTTGTGACTTGGGAGCTAGCATTAATTTGATGCCATTATTTGTATTTAAACAGCTTGAAGTAAGGGAATGCAGACCAACAACAGTCACTCTACAATTGGCTGACAGATCTCATGCATACCCTGAAGGAAAAATGTAGGATATACTGGTGAAGGTTGATAAATTCATCTTTCCAGTGGATTTCATTGTACTGGATTTTGAAGCTGATAAAGAGGTACCCATTATACTTGGAAGACCTTTCCTAGCAACTGGAAAGACTCTGAAAGATGTTCAGAAATAAGAGCTCACCATGAGAGTGAATTATCAGTAAGTCACATTTAATGTACTAGAAGCTATGAGAAATCCTGATGAAGTAAAAGACTACAACTTCCTGAGTGTAGTGGATTTTGTTGTAGCAGATAGAATGGATAGATACTGCAGTAAAGCATTTGACAGAGTCAATACCTTTGATGATGTAGAAGAGGAAGATGTTGCAGCAATTCAGACAGATTGGATGGAAGAAAAGCAATCTGATAGGCACACCAGGTTCATTGAGCATCTGAATCTTTCAGACAGGGAAGTAAAAACAACTTTACTATCTATTGAATCACCTCCTAGTCTTGAATTGAAATTATTACCTTCACATTTAAAATATGCTTATCTTGGTCAAAATAACACACTCCCTGTAATCATCTCTTCTACTTTGGATGCAGGTCAAGAACAAAGTTTAGTAGATTTGCTTGGAAAATACAGAAGAGCAATTGGATGGACCATGGCAAATATAAAAGGGATAAGCCCATCAATTTGCATGCATAAAATTCTGCTAGAAGATTACTCCAGTAATTCAGTTCAACACCAGAGAATGTTGAATCATATCATGAAAGAAGTGGTGAAGAAGGAAATTATCAAATGGTTAGATGTTGGAATCATATACCTAATATCAGACAGTTCATGGGTGAGCCCAATTCAATGTGCTCCTAAGAAAAGAGGGATAACAGTGATGGCTAATGAGAATAATGAACTTATTCCTACAAGGACAGTGACTAGATGGAGAGTGTTTACGGATTACAGGAAGCTCAACAAAGCCACAAGAAAATACCATTTCCCACTTCCATTCATAGATCAGATGTTGGGCAGATTTATTGGAAAACAGTACTACTGGTTCTTATATGGGTATTCAGGCTACAATCAAATTGCTATAACTCTAGAGGATCAAGAGAAGACTACATTTACTTGTCCTTATGGAACATTTGCCTTCAGAATAATGCCATTTGGGCTATGCAACGCTCCAGTAACTTTTCAGATATGCATGATGTCTATATTTTCTAAAATGGTAGAGCAAACTTTGGAAGTTTTCATAGATGACTTCTCAGTTTTTGGAGAAATATACAATGATTGTTTACACAACAAAAATAAGTTCTTAAAAGATGCGAGATGACCAACTTAGTACTCAATTGGGTAAAGTACCATTTCATGGTGCAAGAAGGAATAGTGCTAGGTCATAAGATATCCAAGGATGATATTGAGGTAGATAAAGCCAAGATATAGGTAATAGATAAACTGCCACCTCCAACGTCAATAAAGAGTGTTAGGAGTTTTTTGGGTCATGCTGGATTCTACAGAAGATTCATTAAGGATTTTTCCAAGGTAGCTAAGCCTCTGTGTTCATTGCTGGAGCATGACAAACCATTTCACTTTGACACAGAGTGCCTTAAAGCATTTGGAGAACTAAAGAAAGCTCTGATCACTGCTCCAGTAGTTATATCTCCATATTGGACTTTACCATTTGAATTGATGTGTGATGCTAGTGATCATTCTGTGGGGGCAGTATTGGGGCAAAGAAATGATAAGGTTTTTCATTCCATATACTATGCAAGCAAAACATTCACTCCAACTCAGATCAATTACACCACTACAGAGAAAGAGTTGCTAGCAGTAGTTTTTGCTTTTGACAAATTCAGAGCTTACCTAGTGGGTACCAAAGTAACTGTTTGCACAGACCATGCAGCCATCAAATATTTAATTTCAAAGAAGGATGCCAAACCAAGATTAATCAGATGGATCTTATTGCTTCAAGAATTTGATCTGGAAATTAAAAATAAAAAGGGGACTGAGAATCAAGTGGCAGACCACTTGTCACGGCTGGAAGCAGACACTAGTACAAAAGCTGTTGGTAATACAAGGAAGCAGACACAAGGAAAGCCATCACCAAAACTTTTCCTGATGAACAGCTGTTGGTAATACAACAATCACAGATGCTGCAGCAGTCAGAACCTCCACGGTATGCGGACTTTGCTAACTACTTAGTAAGCGGGTTCCTGAGCTGAAGTTTCAAGAGAAAAAGAAATTTCTTCATGATGTTAGAAGTTATCAATGGGATGACCCACATTTATATAAGCTATGCTCAGATCAAGTAATAAGAAGATGTGTTACAGCAGAAGAAATACCTCAAATACTGGAGTCATGTCATGCTGCAGCATATGGAGGACATTTTGGTGGTCACAGAACAACTGCCAAAGTTATACAATTAGGTTATTATTGGCCCATTATCTTTAAAGATGCTTATGAATTTGTTAAATGTTGTGACAGGTGTCAAAGGACAGGGAACATAACTAGCAGACAAGGGATGCCATTGACTAACATACTAGAAGTGGAAGTTTTTTATGTTTGGGGAATAGATTTCATGGGACCTTTTCCCCCATCATTTAGGAACTTATTTATCCTTATTGCTGTAGATTATGTCTCTAAGTGGGTAGAAGCTGCAGCACTACTTACTAATGATGCTAAAACAATGGTGACTTTTCTTCAAAAAAATGTTTTCTCCAGGTTTGGCACTCCTAGAGCAATTATTAGTGATGAAGGCACACATTTTTCCAACAAAATCTTTGCTACAACAATGATAAAATATAGAGTCAGACACAAGATAGCAATAGCATATCACTCAAAATCCAATGGTCAGGCTGAAGTGTCCAACAGAGAAATTAAAAAGATTTTAGAAAAAGTGGTAAACCCAACAAGAAAGGATTGGTCTTTACATTTGCATGACACTCTATGGGCTTACAGAACAACATACAAAACTCCACTCAGCATGTCTCCTTACCGAATTGTTTATGGCAAAGCATGTCATTTGCCACTAGAGCTAGAGCATAAAGCGCATTGGGCACTGAAGAAATTAAATTGGGATATGCATGCTGCAGCAGAGCAAATGAAACTTCAACTTTGTAAGCTTGATGAATTACGACTATTTTCATATGAAAATAGTCGAATCTATAAAGAGAGAACAAAACACTGGCACGACAAGCATATTCAACACAAGAAATTCACCCCTGGTCAATTAATGTTGCTCCACAACACAAGACTAAGATTGCTTCCAGGAAAACTCAAGTGACGATGGTCTGGCCCGTTTAAGTTGTTAAAATCTTACCCTCATGGAGCTGTTGATCTTCTAGATGAACAAACAGGCCACAAGTTCAAAGTTAATGGGCACAGGGTTAAGCATTACATACATCCAGTAGCAGAATGTTGAAAGGAGGTGTTACTCGTTAAAGAACCCAGCTATTGAGCAAAGATAGAAGGTCAGGCTGACGGACCTTAAATCAAGCGCTTTATGGGAGGCAGCCCATTGAGGAGACAGCCACTTCAAACCAATTTTGATATCCTTTGTTTTTATGGACAATTCTCCCTCTTTACCATTTTATTTAATCTTGTTTTTCCGTGTTAACTATTTATTTTTATCCTTTTCTATTATGGCATACTTTAGTTTCACTTTAATTTGATATATCTATGTCTTTTAATAATTTTAGACTTGAATTTAGTAAGTGTGAGAATTGAATTCTATATTGACACGTGAGAATGTTGATTAGTATTAAAAATTGTTTAATTATCAAGCGATAATATGTTATTTTATGCTTATGTTATAATTTATATTTGTGTTTATGTAATATATTATGAAGTATTAATTATGTTTTAAATATATTTAATTTTATGTATTTTTATGTGTTTATTAGGAAAATTATTAATTTCACGTACTTCGAGGCTCCAAACAGATAAACGGAGGTCAAATTTGGA
>MKYO02002205.1:2604-15693 GCA_002013955.2 Citrus medica
TATTATTTGTCGACGAGAAGTCAAAACATCCACAAAAGCTAGAGGGGAAGAGAAAATAAATTTACCAAATAAAGCACATGACACATGTTGAGACTTCACCTTCAACCCAAGCTTGAAAGAAAATTAGCTACTCATAATTGAACTAGGGGCAAAATGGAAATTTATTAAAATACATAGAAAATACAAGATAGAGAAGGAATTACAGAAAATAAATCCCAAAAATGGATTCAGAGATATCAAATTAGGGGGGGGGAGGTCCCATTTTTATAGATACATCAAGTAAATCATAGCCATCGGATTAAAAACAGTTTGGACGCTCAGGATTGTGCCACGTCATCAGTCAACAGTAAGCGTGAATAGTACGCGGTTTGACCACGCGGATGAACAGTAACACGGTTTGACCCGGGTTGAACAGTAACGTAGTTTGGTTGAAAATAATCCTGTGTGATGCATGTACTATACGCGAAATTTTTGGTCCACTAATATGCTGCCACGTCACTATCAACAGTACATAAGAATTTTAGTCCAACAGGATCATGGCACCTCATCAGTCAATGCCACATCATCAGTCAATGCCACATCATCGATCCGTCTATATGAACAATATCGTGAACAGTAACGTAGTCAGTACCATACATGTGAACATTGTCATTTTTCCTTTTATGCTTCTCCTAAGGTTTTCGACTGTCCTAAGTTCAAAAGTGATGTCCGTTTTACCGTCTGATCTCTCGTTTATTGTGAAATGACTATGATGCCCCTAAAACACATAAAATACTTAATTAAAATAAAACACACATAATTAAATTACAAGAAGCTTAAACATATAAAAGTAATGGTTGTTAATAAGATTTGAAATGTAAAATGATGGTTTTCTCCTTTATAAATATGTATTTTCTAACACTCAACAGAAGCCTAGTTATGTGTGTAAGTTAAAGAATGCTTTATATGGCTTAAAACAAACTCCAAGAGGTTGATATGATAAGTTGAGAGATTGTCTGGTTACCAAGTGGGGATTGAGAAATTCAAGGGCTAATACATCTTTGTTCTATAAAGGAAAGCAGAGTTCAATGATTTTTATTCTGATATATGTTGATGACATATTGATCATAGGTCTTAATAGTGCTAAATTGGAACAATTTATCTCTGAATTTAGCATGGTGTTTGCTCTAAAAGACTTAGGGGAACTTTCATACTTTTTTGGTATAGAAGTTTTATAAGTTAAAGATGATATATATCTATCTCAGAGAAAATATATCAGGGATTTGCTGAGTAAAGCTGATATGTTAGAATGCAAAGGATGTGACACTCCAATAGTAACAGGATCAAAGCTCCAAAAGAAAGCTAAGGGTTATTTGGGTCAATATGTTGAAGATCCTATTGGTTACAGAAGCTTAGTTGGGGGATTGCAGTATTTAGTTCTAACAAGACCAGAAGTAGCCTATGCAGTACGCAAGCTAAGTCAGTATGTGTCAGCTCCTACACTTCAACATATCATTGCCTGCAAATGAGTTCTTAGGTATTTAAAGGAGACTAAAGATTATGGAGTAAAGTTCTCATCAGAAAGAGAAATGAAGCTCACAAGTTACACTAATATAGATTGGGCATGTGACATTGATGATAGGAAATCAATAGGTGCTTATTGCATTTATTTGGGAAGAAACTTGATATCATGGTCATCAAAGAAATAGTCAGTAGTTGCCAAGTCCAGTGCCGAAAGTGAGTATTGAGCCCTTGCATCTGCAAGTACAGAAATATCATGGATTTAGTCATTATTTGATGAACTCGGTATTGAATGTATGGCGTGATAATGTCAGTGCAATAGAATTAGCTAAGAACCCTGTTTATCATTCAAGAACAAAGAGCTGGAAATCAAATACATTCCTAGTGAAGAGCAGATTGTAGACATCTTGACTAAGCCTCTCACATTTATCCACTTCAATTATTTTAGAGCCAAACTCAATGTGCAACCATGCCCCTTGAGTTTGAGGGGGGATGTTAAGGAAGCTCACGTTGCAGTCAAAGGAGCAGCTCAGTTAGCACGTGTGAACAAAAGCCAAGTCAACAAAATTTGTTAAGAAGCTATGTCAGCTCAGAAAGTTTGTTAAGCATACTTTGTATTCTGTTTTTGTAGTTAAGCTTACTTAATTAGTTTTGCTCTCTGTTTTAGCTAAGTATACAAACTGATGTAGATCTACTTTTGGATTAAAATCGAGTATTGAAATAAAAGGAAAAGCACCATAATGATCATTTCATTTTCTTAGTTCCCAAACACATTTTACAATTACAAGTTTTAGTTTTCAAATAATAAGGAAGAGTCCAATCATATTTTCGAGGAAAAGAAACAGAGAGCGAGAAAGTGGCTTTGCGAGAACATCGGTGAATTGATCATGAGAGGAAACATGAGCAGCACGAAGTGAGCCATTTTGAAATTGATCACGAATTAAATGAAAATCAATAGCAACATGTTTCATTCGGGAGTCAAAGGCCGGATTTGAGCACAAGGAAGTGGCACCAACATTATCACAATAGATCAAAGGAGCAATGTAAATGGAAACATCAAGGTCATGTAACAGATAACAAGCCCAGTTGAGTTGAGCTGTAGCAGCGCTAGTCTCTTGTATACAGCTGTAACCAAAATATACACAAAATATATTTACAACAGAAAAATAACAAATGAACAATTATCAATATTGACTAGGAATTAGTTGTCACTTATCTAGGAATTTAGTTGAACAATTTCTTCTCTTGTATTATATTTATTCGGTGAACTCAGTGAGAAATGCAAGGCCATATTTTTATCAAAACCTGATATTTGATAGTGTCAACGTCTGTGCCAATGGCCTTGCCTTCAGCTTTTGCAGCCATTGTGTCAAAAGAAAAATTGAGAACCAGGAAAGTGTGTGATGGGGAAGAGTTCAAGATTTTGGTGTCTTTTTCCAGAGAGCTGCTTGTTACTTTCGTCATTGATTTATTTTTTTGTTTTTTTGTCCAAGACTAAGGCTTTGTTGAGGAAGTAACATATATTACATGTATAAAGGATGAGTGAAAGTTGTGAAGAAAAGTTGCTTTCAGCTCCACATTTGAGTAATGCTATTGAAGCTTCACACGCCATCTCTTAGAATCTTATTCGCTAAACACTCGAGTCTCTTATAATGGACTCATTTTTTCAATTAAAAGCCGATGATTGAAAGCGATAACATGCAAACCCTTGATATTCAAAACACATATTAGAGGAGTCGAACACTTAAGCTCAATAATAAAGTGAGTGGACGCTTACGATTCAATTTAAAGAATAGTTTGTAACACTCCATCTTTATTTCATCTTGCGTTTAACCTTAATTCTGTATTACATACAAAACAATGAATATAAATCAATCTATCATTATTATTATTATTATTATTATTATTATTATTATTATTATTATTATTATTATTATTATTATTATTATTATATGATGTTTACTTTGAACTCTCTCTCTCTTTTCCCTCTCATCAAGAGTTGCCCAAAATCATAACTTTTTGTGAATATAAATTGGGGATGGTTCAAGGATATTTGGGGTCTTAGATGATTTTTTTTACGAGTCACTATAAGGAAAAGCACCTACTATAATAATCCTCTACATGATGTTTTGGTTTGGAGACCTATGAAGATAGATGCATTATAGATTTTTTTCCTATCACGCATTTAGGACATACTTGTGATAGAAATATCGTTTATCAAGGACTTATGATAGAATAATGATAGATTATTTGGCTATCAAAAATCCATGACTGATGTTTTTGCTTTGACTTTAATTGCGCGGGTTTGACTTTAATTTTAAACATATTTTATTACCAAAAATAAGTGAAATGTTGTCGTTTCTTTTATAATTTTAAATTATAATAAAAATTTTTGTAATAAAAACAAAACGCAGCGTCTTGTAAGTAGAGAAACATTTTGTGAGAAGGGAAATAAAAACTTTTCTAAGTGTTAAGAAAATTTTCAAGCTTCACTCTCAAATCTCAAAATACATCACACAACTAGGAAACACTCTCAGTTCGACATTGTTCTCAATGATTATCATTATCGTTGCTATTTTCAATGCCGTATGCATTTGGCATTGTCACTCAATCATCTCTCTTTGCTGATGACACCCAAACATTCGCAGTTCGACACTATTCTCAATGACTATCATTATCGCTGTTATTTTCAATGCCCTACGTATTTGACATTGTCACTCAATCATCTCTCTTTGCTCCAGTGAAACTAGTCTTGACGAAACCCAAATCGAAATGAGAATAATAGCCACGACACTTTTGATAGCTGAAAGAAACCCAATCTCTTGCCATGAAAGAAGAACAAAATCACAGTTGCCGAAATTGAAACCTTAGCTTTCACTGTCAATTGAAGCTTCACTCTCTCTAGTAAGTCACTGCTATATTTACAGGTAGTTAATTTTCATTTCATCAATTAGATTGACTAAAGTTAACTGATTTATTGTTAGAATTCTGAAATGGCAAGGCTCGAGATTTAGATAGACAGAGTTTGCTCCCACTACTCCTTACTAGTAATTATAATTTTCAGTATTCATTATACTTTTATGTAAAGTAGTAAATATTACTAAGAAATTGAAAAAGAATCCTATTATATATATATTTTGTTAATTAATTTACTAATATATTTTGGGGATCAGTTAGGTTTGGTTAAAAATTGTCGGTTATGAGGTGCAAATGCTGTGGTTTTGGGTAATTATCAATTGTCTAAATTTGAATTCTCACATCTTTGTATGCCATTTACATGATGAAATGAGAAAGGAATTATTTGGATATCATAGTTGTGATTTTCTTTGTGGGTGAGCGAGATAGAGCTTGAGTTTAGATATACTTTGGTTATGAAGAACTTTTTCCAATTTAAGACTCTCTTTATACCGTCAAATTGGCTTTACCATTAATTTTCTTATCCCTTTGCCTGGCTGAAAAAACATTAGTGAGCTTTTAGAAAGTCTATGGTAATAACAAGTGAGCTGTTTTAAGATTATGCACCATGTTTTAGTGAACTTTATAGTAGATAGGATGGGTTATTGTCCTTTACAGGTGGGCTGCTTCATGTGAATAGATGCCCTGTCTTTTTTTGTGACAAAAAGCTACTTCCTTCTAACTTCTAAGATTGTTTTCCATTCATTTCCAGCTCGTATTCGAATATGATGGTAGCCACTCTTCAAATCAAGTTTGATAAAAACTATTGCTCCACTGATCTGATCCAATAAGTCATCTAATCGAGGAATTAGAAAATGAAATCGAACTATAATTTTATTGATAGCTTGACTATTCATGCACATTCTCCAAGAACCATCATTCTTTGGAGTCAACAATGCAGCGACCGCACATAAATTGAGACTTTCACAAATAAATCCAATTTCTAGTAACTCTTTCACTTTATGCCTTAAATTCCTCATGTTCTGTAGGACTCATATGATAACGAAGTCAATTTGATAATGTAGAATCTGGTACCAAATTAATTTAGAGTTGTATATCCTCAATAAGTGGTAAACCTTGTGGTAGCTCGTTAGGGAACAAATTTTAAAACTCCTCTAGTATAGATGTTACAGCTTCAATAATCTTCGAATTACTGTAACTTTCTTTTTCCAACAAATATCGACCCTCTTTATCTTTGTTACAACATCTATAAACTGCTTCTTACTTAACAAATAATTACCTAAGTCTTATTTGAGAGTGAGCTCCTTGTTAGGAAGGAAAATGATCTTAGTGTTGTTAAACATAAAACTCTAGGTATTTCTTTCCCCTTCATGCACTACATTTCAATCAGACTGCCAAGGTCTGCCTAGTAATAGATGACAAGCATCCATAGCCACAACATTACACCAAATTTGGTCTTTATAGATTGATTAAATGGATAAAGAAACTAAGCAACGTCTAGACATTGTTACTTGACATTTTTTCTTCAACATGTGAGCTTGTACGTGTTAGCCTATATGGCTATAAATATTGATTTTGATGATAACAAACCACATGTATTTTAAAAGCTTTGATAATGTTTTTAAAGTTTTCGGATTTGGACTTATTTGAAATTATTTAAATATTTTTGGGGTCATTATATAATTTCACAAAGTTTGGGCAAAGTCATAATTTCAGAAAGTTTTGGGATTAACGAAGTATTACTTAAAAATTCTGAAATTGGACCTATCTTTATAGATTGATTAAATGGATAAAGAAACTAAGCAACGTCTAGACACTGTTACTTGACATTTTTTCTTCAACATGTGAGCTTGTACGAAGTTTGATGAGGTTCTGTTTTTAAATTTAGTTTCGTTACAGCTTCTTCTAAAATAACATTTCCATAACTACTTGAGTCGATTAGCATACGACATATTTTTCTCTTAATTGTGTAAGTAGTCTAAAAAATATTTTTTTGAAACCACTTGTCTTTGTCTTGACCTTTAAGAATGAAGAATGCGCAATTTACGATCAACATTGGTCTGTTATCACCATGTTCTTCAATGGATCGTGCGCTACCACTACTATTAAAAGTTGGCTCTTTAGTGAACTCTTCAGTTTCTTCCTCTTGGTAGTCTTCACTTTCCTCAGTGCTTACGAATAAGTTTTTACCGTAATTTCATTATTTTTTACACTGTCATTTGGTGCCCACTTTCTCTCTAATTAAAGTAGTGTAATCCCAAACCCGAGGATTGTGTTTTGCTGCTTTGACCATTTTCACTAGATTTACTAGCTTTATTTAGAGGATTGAGGAGTGAAATTATGAAATTGGGAAGTTGGGTTTGAATTATCTCAAAAAATACTTCGAGGACCCTAAAAGTTTGAGTCACTATTACACGGACTAAATTACTTCCCCAAATTGTGAAGCTTGTTAGTGTGCTTCTAAGATAGAGTGTAGATCGAGTAAATTTAACTGGTCTTGAAACTGTGATTGTAGGCCTCCAATGTAGCGGAAAACTTCTTGTTTTTCTAACTCTGTCAAGTCATTGTGCGCTATCAACCAATGGAATTTTGTGGTGTAATCATCTACTGATCAATTACCTTGCCTTAAATTTTGTAGCTATTGGTATAACAGTTTGGTGTAATTGTGAGGTAAGAATGCTCCACATAAGTGCTTCTTTAAATTTTCCCAAGAGTTAATCTTCTTTTTACCTTGTCTAATCCTTGTAAGCTTAATTTATTGCCACCAAACTGCTGCCCTTCCACGAAATCGAGTTACAGCAAGCGAGACTAGTTTATTATCAAGAATTTCTTTATATTCAAAAACTTCTTTGATGGCATTAATATAACCCAATAATTCTTAGGGCTGACCACTTCCCTGCAATTCAGGAATGTCAATTCCCAACCTAGATTCCCATCTTCTGTCATCAGTAGACCCAGTTATATGTCGATGCCTGGAGAATGGGTTAGGGAAACTTTCACTTGACATATCTTTGCGTTCTGGTGTACGATTACATTCGGCAAATAACTTTGTTAGTTGTGCAGCTAACATATCAATCTTAGCTGCCATGATAACCATAACTTCATCTCTAAGAACATCATCTTTGTCATAAGTTACTGCATGGAAGGCATGCCCATAAGCTTTTCTTGGAGGCATTCTTTCCCAATTTGTTTTTTTAAAAAGGTTTTAGGGCTAAACTAAAAATTGAGTAAAATTCTGAGCAAAACTATAATTAAGTAAAAGTTTAAGTTTCTAGTGACAGTAGTCGGAAATCAAGCAAAAAATGGGTGGATCTAAAAGATTTTCGGGTGGGTGAGTATAATGGTGGTGTTGGTTTATCAAAAAATGTAGTGATTTGGCCGGAAATTAAAGATAAAGGCGATGGTTTAGGGTTAGCTTTGATTCTAGCGATCAGTTCGTCAATCGGTGGTGGGGAATGGTGGGAAAAATTAAGCTCGAAGCAGAGTGGATTAATGGTAGTGGTGCTGGCTAAATCGTAGATGTTTTGGCTATTTTTCGATGATATGTGGCCAACCAGAGGTGGCCTTTGCTCGAGGTTTGATGGCCGGTTCTTTCTAGTTAGAATGGTGGTGGTTACGATTGGATAGGTGACGGAAAATAAAAGCCAGCAGCCTTGGACAGTGGGCGAAGTGGGGCTGACATTTCTGTTTCATTTTTTTATATAGCTAAACGAAAAAATCAAAAAGGGAAAAAGAAAAGGTTTGTGGTAGATATGGTTATATTGGTAATACCAAGTTTTTAACTCTGATACTAAACTAATGTAGCGAAAGTTTAATGTTTAAAATATTTCGTTGATTCTAGAGAATATTATAATAAAAGAACAAACTAAATTTATATTGATTTAAAATAATATAACGAAAATTAGTTAAACTATAGTTAAAGTACTATAATTAAACTCGTTGATTCGTAAAATACCGAAAATTAGTTAAAGTCAAATACTCATACAGAGATTTGAAATTTGAAAATATTATTAATCAATAGATTAAACTATAGGTATATAGCAGAGTATTTAGACAACAATAGATTACATCACTATAGTAACATGAGCAACCCCTCAAACCTAATGTATATCATACACAGGTATTCGCCCTCGAGCATCAGCAAAAACGGAGCCACAATAGATGAGTCCCAAAACAGAGAGCACTCTATGACTCTCATTCATGCCTTAGTCAACTTCCTCAATCTTAGGTCCGCCACCTGCACCACCAGTCTCTGCCTTGCCATGGCCGCCTCCCGGCATCTCGGCACCACTACCCATCGGTATGTCCCCACTAACACCGTCTTCATACATCTTTGCAATAATTGGGTTGCACAAGCCTTCCAACTCCTTTAACTTGTCTTCCAATTCATCAACCTCAGCCAATTGGTTCCCGTCAAGCCACTCAATAGCCTCATCAATGGCCTTCTCTATCTTCTGCTTGTCAGCCGGGTCTAGTTTTCCCGCAAACTTCTCATCTCTCACAGTGTTCCTCATGTTATAAGCATAATTCTCCAATGAGTTCTTCACCTCTATTTTCTTCTTTACCTCTTCATCCACTGCCTTATACGTCTTTGCCTCTTGCACCATTCTCTCAATTTCCTCCTTGCTCAATCTTCCCTTATCGTTGGTAATTGTAATATGGTTCTTCACTCCAGCAGTCTTATCTTCTGCTGAGACATGCAATATACCATTAGCATCAATGTCAAAGCACACATTGATCTGAGGAACACCTCTTGGTGCCGGAGGAATGCCCATGAGCTCAAATTTCCCTAGCAGATTCTTATCTTTTGTTCTAGCCCTTTCACCTTCATACACCTGAATCAACACACCAGGCTGATTGTCTGAATAAGTTGAGAAAATTTCCTCTTTCTTTATAGGAATTAGAGGTGGCAAAAATACCCACCTGGTCCGGGCCCGGACCGTACCCGGGCGTTGTGGGCCGGGTATTACCCGGCCCGGTATGATGCCGAGTTGGTCTTGGGCATCACTTGATAAACCCGGAACCTGAATTTTATTAAAAAAATATTATAAAATATATATTATTTTAAATATTTATATTTATTTGACTAATTTATTATACATATATAAAGTTTTAAACACTTAAAGTTTATATTTTCATGTCAAATTTTATTGAAATAAATTTAAAACTTATAAAAATAACATTAGCTTTATGGGCTGTCTCTTATACACATCTTTTTATTAAAAAAATATTATAAAATATATATTATTTTAAATATTTATATTTATTTGACTCATTTATTATACATATATAAAGTTTTAAACACTTAAAGTTTATATTTTCATGTCAAATTTTATTGAAATAAATTTAAAACTTATAAAATTAACAAAAAAATAAAAAATATATACACATATAATATTAAAAAATATAAAATTCGGGTACCCAGATTAAAATCTGGTCCGGACCCGGACCCGAACCGGTTGCATCCGAGCAGGGTCCAGTCATTGCAATACCCGGACCCCGCCCGAGGTTTTGCCATCCCTATTAGGAATTGTCGTGTTCCTTGGAATCAAGGTTGTCATTACACCACAAACAGTCTCAATACCGAGGCTAAGAGGTGTAACATCAAGCAGCAGCAAATCTTAAACCTTTTCATTCCCTTCACCGCTCAAAATAGCGGCCTGCACAACAGCTCCATAAGCAACAGCCTCATCAGGGTTTATGCTCTTGCACAATTGTTGAACTTTTGGAATTCATGTTGACCCACCAACAAGAACAACATCATGAACCTGGCTCTTAACAATTTTTAAGTCGTGAATACATTTCTCCACAGGTTTCCATACATTTTCTGAACAAATCCATGTTCAATTCTTCAAACCTAGCCCTAGTAATTGTCGCATAGAAGTCAATGCCTTCATAGAGCGAATCAATCTCAATTGTCGTCTGTGATGTAGAAGACATAGTCCTCTTAGCCCGCTCACATGCCGTCCGTAAACGCCTCAACACTCTAGCGTTACCACTAATATCTTTCTTATGCTTCCTCTTAAACTCGGCAACAAAATGATTGACAAGCCTGTTATCAAAATCCTCGCCTCCAAGATTAGTATCACCAAAAGTAGCCTTTACTTCAAAGATACCCTCCTCAATCATCAACAATGAAACATCAAAAGTACCCCCACCGAGATCGAATATCAGCACGTTCTTCTCACCTGTCCTCGATGCCTTCTTGTCCAAGCCATAAATAATAGCAGCAGCAGTAGGATCATTGATGATTCTCATGACATTTAACCCAGCAATAGCTGTTGGTGAATTTTCGAATATGGAGGCAAAGAATAAAGAAAAATTTCTTAGGATTTGAGATGAGTTTGCACACTTTCCTTTAAGGTTTTATTTGCCCTCACCAATCTTGGTTTGCTATAGAATTTTAATGACAAAGTACCCCTAAGATATATCAAATCCTGAATACAATCTTTAGCAAATAAGATTGTATTTCCAGAACATATATGAAATCTACAAAATCTGATTTTAATCTAATTGTATGTCACTCTTTTAATAAAGAAGATGCTTATTTGAAAGAATACAACCTTAGAAATGGTACTTCTTGAAAAACACTCTTTTGGTTTGAATTTGCATTGAATGACAATTAAAATTTCCAAGCTTGCTAACCGTTTTTCAAGTTGACGCAAAAACACGCTCTCTGGAAATAAACGGTTAGCCGTTTTCTCAATAACGGTGAGCCGTTTTATTCTAGAATGTCAAATAAATTACTCTCTGTAAATAAACGATTAGCCGTTTTCTCTAAACGGTTAACCGTTTTCTCTAGAACAGAAAACATGCTCTCTGGAAATAAACAGTTAGCCGTTTTCTCCAAACAGTTAGTCATTGTATCCAAACGGTTAGTCGTTGTATCCAAATGGTTAGTCGTTGTATCCAAACGGTTAGTCATTTTATCCAAACGGTGAGCCGTTTCCTCCAAATGGTTAGTCGTTTTCTCTAGAACAGAAAACATGCTCTCTGGAATGAAACGGTTAGCCATTTTCTCCATAAACGAAAAACCGTTTTCTTCCAGAATATCAAACCAAAGATTGAAAAATGTTATAATCTCTCTTACAATCCCCCACTAGATTGTAATATTTTTCAGATTTATTAATGATAAACTTATACATACAAAAAGGTATCTTTTGATTTTAACCTTTAATTACTGAGTGTATTTCAAAGCATTTACAAGATAATAGTGTGCTAAGCATTAAACTTTGTCTCTTAAGTAAATACCAGAGATACATCACATATAAGCTATCCCAGATTTTAAAGTTATGTTTCAATATTTAGCACTATTCCGGCCTTGGGCTCTATCTTGGATTCATGAACATTTACAAGATTAAACCATGATCTTGTTAGAAATGGCACCATTTCGTATGTTCACTTAGGTGAAGTTTCAAATAATGTCTTTAGCTATTATAAGACTTGAACTTCATTAAGAGTAAATACTCAACCTCAGCCTCATAGCTATTTGTACCAAATATCTCGAATGTGATTATTTATTACTCGGTGCCAAACTAGTCACATAACAACAACTTGTTATTACCCATTTAACTATGGAGTAGCGGTACAACTACTACATAGTTGGATTACCATCGTTGGTGACTTTATTATTTAAAGGTTTCAATCCCATTCCAAAAGATGTATCTTTAACTAAGTCTCTTGTAAGGCCTTTTGTTAAAGGATCTCCTAGGTTCTTATTAGTTCTAACATAAACAATATTAATAACACCATCTGTTGTTAATTGTTTCACATATTCATGTCTCAAGCTAATATGTCTAGACTTTCCATTATACACCTTATTATAAGCTCTAGACAATGTAGCTTCATTATCGCAGTACAAAGAAATATATGGCATTGGTTGTGGCCACAACATTATATCAAACAACAAATTTCTCAACCATTCTGCTTCCTTACCTGCAGCTGCAAGTGCTATAAACTCACTTTCCATTGTTGAATGAGTTATGCACGTTTGTTTTTTTAAAGCCTAAGAAACCGCTCCTTCAGCAATTGTAAAACTCTAACCAGAAGTGGATTTATTATCTCTTATATTGGTTACCCAACTAGCATCTGAATATCCTTCCAGTACTTCTGGATAATCATTATAAAATAAACTCAAATTAATGGTCCTTTTAAGATAACTAAGTATCCTACCAATTGCTTTCCAGTGTTCAACGCTAGGATTACTCGTGAATCTTGACATTTTGCAAACTGCAAATGCTATATCAGGCCTCGTACAATGCATAGCATGCATCAAGCTACCAATAGCACTAGCATAATCTAGTTGTGCTACTACTCGGCCTGAATTCTCTAGTAATTTAATACTAGAATCATATGGGGTATTAGTTTCTTTAAATTTCAAATAATTGAATTTAAAAACCACTTTCTCTATATAATGAGATTGACACAACGAGTAACCCCTACTATGTTTCTTCACTTTGACACCTAAGATAATATCTACTTCACCAAGATCTTTCATATTAAATTGTGAAGTTAAATACTTCTTTGTATCATCTACTTCTTGCATATTTGTTCCAAAGATAAGCAAGTCATCAACATACAAGCATATAATCACACCAAAATCATTTGTAAATTTAAAATATATACATTTATCAGCATTATTATGCTTAAAACCATGAGATAAAATTACCGAAT
>MKYO02002205.1:16427-44799 GCA_002013955.2 Citrus medica
ACTCTGTCAAGTCATTGTGCGCTATCAACCAATGGAATTTTGTGGTGTAATCATCTACTGATCAATTACCTTGCCTTAAATTTTGTAGCTATTGGTATAACAGTTTGGTGTAATTGTGAGGTAAGAATGCTCCACATAAGTGCTTCTTTAAATTTTCCCAAGAGTTAATCTTCTTTTTACCTTGTCTAATCCTTGTAAGCTTAATTTATTGCCACCAAACTGCTACCCTTCCACGAAATCGAGTTACAGCAAGCGAGACTAGTTTATTATCAAGAATTTCTTTATATTCAAAAACTTCTTTGATGGCATTAATCTAATCCAATAATTCTTAGGGTTGACCACTTCCCTGCAATTCAGGAATGTCAATTCCCAACCTAGATTCCCATCTTCTGTCATCAGTAGACCCAGTTATATGTCGATGCCTGGAGAATGGGTTAGGGAAACTTTCACTTGACATATCTTTGCGTTCTGGTGTACGATTACATTCGGCAAATAACTTTGTTAGTTGTGCAGCTAACATATCAATCTTAGCTGCCATGATAACCATAACTTCATCTCTAAGAACATCATCTTTGTCATAAGTTACTGCATGAAAGGCATGCCCATAAGCTTTTCTTGGAGGCATTCTTTCCCAATTTGTTGTTTTAAAAAGGTTTTAGGGCTAAACTAAAAATTGAGTAAAATTCTGAGCAAAACTATAATTAAGTAAAAGTTTAAGTTTCTAGTGACGGTGGTCGGAAATCAAGCAAAAAATGGGTGGATCTAAAAGATTTTCGGGTGGGTGAGTATAATGGTGGTGTTGGTTTGTCAAAAAATGTAGTGATTTGGCCGGAAATTAGAGATAAAGGCGATGGTTTAGGGTTAGCTTTGATTCTAGCGATTAGTTCGTCAATCGGTGGTGGGGAATGGTGGGAAAAATTAAGCTCGAAGCAGAGTGGATTAATGGTAGTGGTGCTGGCTAAATCGTAGATGTTTTGGCTATTTTTCGATGATATGTGGCCAACCAGAGGTGGCCTTTGCTCGAGGTTTGATGGCCGGTTCTTTCTAGTTGGAATGGTGGTGGTTACGATTGGATAGGTGACGGAAAATAAAAGCCAGCAACCTTGGACAGTGGGCGAAGTGGGGCTGACATTTCTGTTTCATTTTTTTTATATAGCTAAACGAAAAAATCAAAAAGGGAAAAAGAAAAGGTTTGTGGTAGATATGGTTATATTGGTAATACCAAGTTTTTAACTCTAATACTAAACTAATGTAGCGAAAGTTTAATGTTTAAAATATTTCGTTGATTCTAGAGAATATTATAATAAAAGAACAAACTAAATTCATATTGATTTAAAATAATATAACGAAAATTAGTTAAACTATAGTTAAAGTACTATAATTAAACTCGTTGATTCGTAAAATACCGAAAATTAGTTAAAGTCAAATACTCATACAGAGATTTGAAATCTGAAAATATTATTAATCAATAGATTAAACTATAGGTATATAGCAGAGTATTTAGACAACAATAGATTACATCACTATAGTAACATGAGCAACCCCTCAAACCTAATGTATATCATACACAGGTATTCGCCCTCGAGCATCAGCAAAAACGGAGCCACAATAGATGAGTCCCAAAACAGAGAGCACTCTATGACTCTCATTCATGCCTTAGTCAACTTCCTCAATCTTAGGTCCGCCACCTGCACCACCAGTCTCTGCCTTGCCATGGCCGCCTCCCGGCATCTCGGCACCACTACCCATCGGTATGTCCCCACTAACACCGTCTTCATACATCTTTGCAATAATTGGGTTGCACAAGCCTTCCAACTCCTTTAACTTGTCTTCCAATTCATCAACCTCAGCCAATTGGTTCCCGTCAAGCCACTCAATAGCCTCATCAATGGCCTTCTCTATCTTCTGCTTGTCAGCCGGGTCTAGTTTTCCCGCAAACTTCTCATCTCTCACAGTGTTCCTCATGTTATAAGCATAATTCTCCAATGAGTTCTTCACCTCTACTTTCTTCTTTACCTCTTCATCCACTGCCTTATACGTCTTTGCCTCTTGCACCATTCTCTCAATTTCCTCCTTGCTCAATCTTCCCTTATCGTTGGTGATTGTAATATGGTTCTTCACTCCAGCAGTCTTATCTTCTGCTGAGACATGCAATATACCATTAGCATCAATGTCAAAGCACACATTGATCTGAGGAACACCTCTTGGTGCCGGAGGAATGCCCATGAGCTCAAATTTCCGTAGCAGATTCTTATCTTTTGTTCTAGCCCTTTCACCTTCATACACCTGAATCAACACACCAGGCTGATTGTCTGAATAAGTTGAGAAAATTTCCTCTTTCTTTGTAGGAATTAGAGGTGGCAAAAATACCCGCCTGGTCCGGACCCAGACCGTACCCGGGCGTTGTGGGCCAGGTATTACCCGGCCCGGTATGATGCCGAGTTGGTCTTGGGCATCACTTGATAAACCCGGAACCTGAATTTTATTAAAAAAATATTATAAAATATATATTATTTTAAATATTTATATTTATTTGACTAATTTATTATACATATATAAAGTTTTAAACACTTAAAGTTTATATTTTCATGTCAAATTTTATTGAAATAAATTTAAAACTTATAAAATTAACAAAAAAAATAAAAAATATATACACATATAATATTAAAAAATATAAAATTCGGGTACCCGGATTAAAACCCGGTCCGGACCCGGACCCGAACCGGTTGCATCCGAGCAGGGTCCGGTCATTGCAATACCCGGACCCCGCCCAGGGTTTTGCCATCCCTATTAGGAATTGTCGTGTTCCTTGGAATCAAGGTTGTCATTACACCACAAACAGTCTCAATACCGAGTCTAAGAGGTGTAACATCAAGCAGCAGCAAATCTTAAACCTTTTCATTCCCTTCACCGCTCAAAATAGCGGCTTGCACAACAGCTCCATAAGCAACAGCCTCATCAGGGTTTATGCTCTTGCACAATTGTTGAACTTTTGGAATTCTTGTTGACCCACCAACAAGAACAACATCATGAACCTGGCTCTTAACAATTTTTAAGTCGCGAAGACATTTCTCCACAGGTTTCCATACATTTTCTGAACAGATCCATGTTCAATTCTTCAAACCTAGCCCTAGTAATTGTCGCATAGAAGTCAATGCCTTCATAGAGCGAATCAATCTCAATTGTCGTCTGTGATGTAGAAGATAGAGTCCTCTTAGCCCGCTCACATGCCGTCCGCAAACGCCTCAACGCTCTAGCGTTGCCACTAATATCTTTCTTATGCTTCCTCTTAAACTCGGCAACAAAATGATTGACAAGCCTGTTATCAAAATCCTCACCTCCAAGATTAGTATCACCAAAAGTAGCCTTTACTTCAAAGATACCCTCCTCAATCATCAGCAATGAAACATCAAAAGTACCCCCACCGAGATCGAATATCAGCACGTTCTTCTCACCTGTCCTCGATGCCTTCTTGTCCAAGCCATAAATAATAGCAGCAGCAGTAGGATCATTGATGATTCTCATGACATTTAACCCAGCAATAGCTGTTGGTGAATTTTCGAATATGGAGGCAAAGAATAAAGAAAAATTTCTTAGGATTTGAGATGAGTTTGCACACTTTCCTTTAAGGTTTTATTTGCCCTCACCAATCTTGGTTTGCTATAGAATTTTAATGACAAAGTACCCCTAAGATATATCAAATCATGAATACAATCTTTAGCAAATAAGATTGTATTTCCAAAACATATATGAAATCTACAAAATCTGATTTTAATTTAATTGTATGTCACTCTTTTAATAAAGAAGATGCTTATTTGAAAGAATACAACCTTAGAAATGGTACTTCTTAAAAAACACTCTTTTGGTTTGAATTTGCATTGAATGACAATTAAAATTTCCAAGCTTGCTAACCATTTTTCAAGTTGACGCAAAAACACGCTCTCTGAAAATAAACGGTTAGCCGTTTTCTCAATAATGGTGAGCCGTTTTATTCCAGAATATCAAATAAATTACTCTCTGTAAATAAACAATTAGCCGTTTTCTCTAGAACAGAAAACATGCTCTCTGGAAATAAACAGTTAGCCGTTTTCTCCAAACAGTTAGTCGTTGTATCCAAACGGTTAGTCGTTGTATCCAAATGGTTAGTCATTGTATCCAAACGGTTAGTCATTTTATCCAAACGGTGAGCCATTTCCTCTAAATGGTTAATCGTTTTCTCTAGAACAGAAAACATGCTCTCTGGAATGAAACGGTTAGCCGTTTTCTCCATAAACGAAAAACCGTTTTCTTCCAGAATATCAAACCAAAGATTGAAAAATGTTATAATCTCTCTTACAATCCCCCACTAGATTGTAATATTTTTCAGATTTATTAATGATAAACTTATACATACAAAAAGGTATCTTTCGATTCTAACCTTTAATTACTGAGTGTATTTCAAAGCATTTACAAGATAATAGTGTGCTGAGCATTAAACTTTGTCTCTTAAGTAAATACCAGAGATACATCACATATAAGCTATCCCAGATTTTAAAGTTATGTTTCAATATTTAGCACTATTCTGGCCTTGGGTTCTATCTTGGATTCATGAACATTTACAAGATTAAACCATGATCTTGTTAGAAATGGCACCATTTCGTATGTTCACTTAGGTGAAGTTTCAAATAATGTCTTTAGCTATTATAAGACTTGAACTTCATTAAGAGTAAATACTCAACCTCAGCCTCATAGCTATTTGTACCAAATATCTCGAATGTGATTATTTATTACTCGGTGCCAAACTAGTCACATAACAACAACTTGTTATTACCCATTTAACTATGGAGTAGCGGTACAACTACTACATAGTTGGGTTACCATCGTTGGTGACTTTATTATTTAAAGGTTTCAATCCCATTCCAAAAGATGTATCTTTAACTAAGTCTCTTGTAAGGCCTTTTGTTAAAGGATCTCCTAGGTTCTTATTAGTTCTAACATAAACAATATTAATAACACCATCTGTTGTTAATTGTTTCACATATTCATGTCTCAAGCTAATATGTCTAGACTTTCCATTATACACCTTATTATAAGCTCTAGACAATGTAGCTTCATTATCGCAGTACAAAGAAATATATGGCATTGGTTGTGGCCACAACATTATATCAAACAACAAATTTCTCAACCATTCTGCTTCCTTACCTGCAGCTGCAAGTGCTATAAACTCACTTTCCATTGTTGAATGAGTTATGCACGTTTGTTTTTTTAAAGCCTAAGAAACCGCTCCTTCAGCAATTGTAAAACTCTAACCAGAAGTGGATTTATTATCTCTTATATTGGTTACCCAACTAGCATCTGAATATCCTTCCAGTACTTCTGGATAATCATTATAAAATAAACTCAAATTAATGGTCCTTTTAAGATAACTAAGTATCCTACCAATTGCTTTCCAGTGTTCAACGCTAGGATTACTCGTGAATCTTGACATTTTGCAAACTGCAAATGCTATATCAGGCCTCGTACAATGCATAGCATGCATCAAGCTACCAATAGCACTAGCATAATCTAGTTGTGCTACTACTCGGCCTGAATTCTCTAGTAATTTAATACTAGAATCATATGGGGTATTAGTTTCTTTAAATTTCAAATAATTGAATTTAAAAACCACTTTCTCTATATAATGAGATTGACACAACGAGTAACCCCTACTATGTTTCTTCACTTTGACACCTAAGATAATATCTACTTCACCAAGATCTTTCATATTAAATTGTGAAGTTAAATACTTCTTTGTATCATCTACTTCTTGCATATTTGTTCCAAAGATAAGCAAGTCATCAACATACAAGCATATAATCACACCAAAATCATTTGTAAATTTAAAATATATACATTTATCAGCATTATTATGCTTAAAACCATGAGATAAAATTACCGAATCGAACTTCTCATGCCATTGTTTTGGTGCTTGCTTTAAACCATAAAGTGATTTGACTAACTTGCATACATTTTTCTCATTTCTTGGCAAAACAAATCCCTCAGGTTGTTCCATATAGATTTCTTCATTAAGATCACCATTAAGAAAAGCGGTTTTAACATCCATTTGATGCACATACAAATTGTTCAATGAAGCAATTGCAAATAGCACTCTTATAGAAGTTAACCTTGCTACCAGAGCATATGTATCGAAATAATCAATACCATTTCTTTTCTTAAACTCTTTGGCTACTAATCTAGCCTTAAAAGTTTGCAAAGAACCATCACTATTGTACTTTCTTCTAAATACTCATTTGCTGCTAATTGGTTTAGATCCTAGAAAAAGATCAACCAAGACCCATGTTTGATTCAACATAATCGAATCTATTTCATCATTTACCGCCTCTCTCCAAAAAGAAGGGTCTCTAGAAAACATAGCTTCGCTAAATATCTTTGGATCTTTTTCAATATTTAACAACAATGGTACTTTGTTAAGTACATTCTTTCTATCCCCTTCAACCAAGAAGAGTAGTGCTTATGATGAAATAAAATCCGAAACTAAATTCTTTTCTTTCTTTTCAGAATGACTCCTCCTTGGTTCGAAAGATGTCATAGACTCTTTCCTTTTATTATTGTTAGTGGAGGTAACAGGAGTATTAACACATGATTGATCAATAATTGATTCTAATTCAATATTAGAATCATGTTGAAATTTATTCTCCATAAATTCAACATCTCTAGATTCCACAATCATATTAGAATCTAAATCTAACAACCTATAAGCCTTGGAATTTTCAGCATATCCTACGAAAACACTCTTTATACCTCTAGCACTTAACTTTGATGATTTAGGATCACGTATTTTATGAAAAGCTAAACAACCCCAAACCCTTAAATACATCAAGTTTGGTTTTCTTCCTTTCCAAATTTCATAAGGAGATATATGTGTTTTCAAAGATGTAATTCTGTTATGAATATGACATGCAGTGAGTAATGCTTCCCCCCACAAATTATTTGGTAGTTTTGCATTAAGGATCATGGAATTTATCATATCCGTGAAGATCTTATTCTTTCTTTCAGCCAAACCATTTTGTTGAGAGGTAAATGGAGTTGATCTTTGGTGAATATTTCCAAATTCTTCACAATATTTATTAAATTCAATTGAGAAATATTCATCACCTCTATCACTACGAACCATTTTGATTTTCTTATCTTTTTAGTTCTTAACTTCAACTTTGAAAATTTTAAATTTATCAAAAGCTTCATTTTTTGTTCTAAGTAAATACACATAAGTGTATTTAGAACAATCATCAATAAAAGTGATAAAGTACGTTTTACCTCCTCTTGTTAAAACGCCATTATATTCACAAATATCGATATGTATTAAATCCAATATTTGAGTATTTCATTCGGCTTTAGGAAAATGTTTCTTAGTTAATTTAGCTTGGATGCAGATTTCACACTTATGACCTTTAACATCATTGCAATTAATCAAACCATGCTTAGACATGTATTTCAAAGATTTAAATTTCAAATGCGCTAATCTAGAATGCCAAACATAACAAGACTCAACAATATAAGCTAAGTTGATATTATTATTATTAATGTTGAGTTTGTACATTCCATCACAAGAATACCATTTCCCAACAAATAATCCATTCTTTGAGATAATACAAGTATTACCCTCAAGCACAATCTTAAGCCCATGCTTACACATTCAACTAGCAGAAATAAGATTCTTTCTAACGGAAGATACATAAAAGACATTATACAATGTGACTTTCTTTCTAGAAGTAAAGTTGATCTCAACTACTCTTTTTCCTACTACTATGGCTACATTATTGTTCCCCATGAGAACTATTTATCCTTCCGTTTCTTCTTTGTATGATAAGAAAAATTTCTTATCATTACAAACATGAATTGTTGCACCCGAATCAAGCCACCAAGCATAGGACTTAATTTCAGCCATACTGGTTTCGGTAATCATGCCAATTTGCATTTCAGAAACCATAGCATAAATCTCTTCAGATTTGTTTTCAATAACATTAGCTTTATGGGTATTCACTTCTTCTTTTTTCTTCTTGAATCTGTAATCACTTTGGCGATGACCTTTCTTACCACAAAAGAAACAATTTCCAAAAAACTTTTGTGTGTTGGACTTATTGAATTTCTTGTCATTCTTTACTTTAAAATTCTTTGAGAATTTACTAGCTTCAACAACATTAACTTTAGTAGAATCATGCTTATCCTTGGATTCGCAAGACCTAGTCTCTTCTTCAATTACCAAGTGTTTTGCAATTCTTCTAAAGTTATGTTCTCTTTACTATGAAGGAGTTTCTTTCTATAATCATTCCAACTTTGAGGCAATTTAGCAATAATAGCCCCAACTTGAAATGATTCAGAAATTTCAACTTTTAACTCTTGAAGCTTAGCAACAATAATTTGTAACTCATATATTTGATCAAGAATGGATTTTGTGTCTACCATAATAAATTCAAAATATTTAGAGACAAGGAATTTGTCAGTACCTTCTTTCTCTGTTTTGTATTTGTACTCAAGAGCATTCTAAATTTCCACCGGAGAAGTCATAGAATTGTAGAGATCATATAACCTGTCAGAAAGTGTATTGAGTATGTGACCCCAGCACATCAATTCATCATCTTCACGACGTTTTCTTGCAGCCTTAACAACTTCGGTATCATCTTCTCTTGGTTCTGGAAATGGTTCCAATTTAGGATCAAGAACATATGCCACTTTAAGAACAGTAAGAAGAAAGAATAATTTTCCCTTCCAACGAGTGAAATTAGTTCCATCAAAACGATCGAGATGGACACTAAGATTAAGAAATGACGTCAAACTCTTCTCAGCCTCCATTTGCATTTAAAAAATAAAACCTTAAAGGTTGTTGGTGAATTTTCGAATATGGAGGCAAAGAACAAAGAAAAGTTTTTTAGAATTTGAGACGTGTTTGCACACTTTTCTTTAAAGTTTTATTTGCCCCCACCAATCTTAGTTTGCTATAGAATTTTAATGGCAAAGTAACCCCAAGATATATCAAATCCTGAATACAATCTCTAGCAAATAAAATTGTATTTCTAGAACATATATGAAATCTACAAAATCTTATTCTAATATAATTGTATGTCACTCTTTTAATAAAGAAGATGTTTATTTGAAAGAATACAACCATTAGAAATGGTACTTCTTAAAAAACATTCTTTTGGTTTGAATTTGCATTGAATGACAATTGAAATTTCCAAGCTTGCTAATCGTTTTTCCAGTTGACGCAAAAACACGCTCTCTGGAAATAAATAGTTAACCGTTTTCTCAATAACAGTGAACTATTTTATTCCAAAATGTCAAATAAATTATTCTCTGTAAATAAACGGTTAGCCGTTTTCTCTTAACTGTTATTCATTTTCTCTAAAATAAAAAACATACTCTCTGAAAATAAATAATTAACCGTTTTCTCCAAACAGTTAGTCGTTTTATCCAAACGGTAAACTGTTTTCTCCAAACGATTAATCATTTTCTTTATAACAAAAAATATACTCTCTGAAATGAAACGATTAGCCGTTTTCTCTATACACGGCAAACCATTTTCTTCCATAATATCAAACTAAAAATTAAAAAAATATTACAATCTCCCTTACAACAACACCAGCATCCTTCGTTGCTTGCCTCTAAGAGTCATTAAAATAAGCTGAAACAGTAACCACAGCATTCTTCAAGGCTTGACCGAGATAAGCCTCGGTTATCTCCTTCATCTTGGTCAACACCATAGAAGAAATCTCTTCAGGAGAAAACTGCTTCTCTTCGCCTTTATAAGTAACAACAATCATGGGCTTGTCACCAGGGCCTGCAACAACCTTAAAAGGCCAGTGCCTCATGTCGCTTTAAACCGACGGGTCGGAGAAGTGCCTCCCGATGAGTCGTTTGGCATCAAAAACGGTGTTCTGAGGGTTCATGGCAACTTGGTTTTTAGCCTCATCGCCGATCAGACGTTCGGTGTCTGTGAAGGCTACATAAGATGGAGTGGTTCTGTTGCCTTGATCGTTGGCTATGATCTCTACGCGGTCGTTTTTCCATACTCCAACGCAGCTGTAAGTCGTGCCAGGGTCTATGCCAATAAACTTGCCTTCAACTTTTCCAGCCATTGTGTGAAAATTTCAAGAAGAAATAAACAGAGTTCAAGAATTGAGTTCGTTTTCTCGAGAGCTGTTTGCTATTTCGTTATTGATTTTGCTTATTGCCTGAGACTAAAGGTTCGTAAGGATGGTCATATATATATATAAAGGGGCGAGGGAAAGTTGAGAAGAAAATTCGGGAGAGAATAAGAAAACGGAACCGGACGTGTCAGCCTCTGGAAAGTAAAAGAAAATGCTAGAGTTTTCTTGAACAATGAGTTCTGGAAAATGATTCAGGCGGTTATTTTTTTTTCCAACTAAAAAGTTGTAGGCCAATGAATTTCTGACTTGTTGAAGATATGTTGGTCGGAGGCCCTTCTGTTGCATGGACTGGGCCTGAATTTATAGATACTGGGCAGGTTAATTCAGCCCTACATTCGAGTATTACTCCTATTGAATCTCAACACAGCATCTCTCAAAACCCAATTCGTCAAAATACTCGAGTCTCTTATAATGGAACTCATGTTTTCAATTAGAAGCCAATGGTTGCCTTTAAAATTAACTTTAGGATAGTGCAGTCAGGACATTCGGCCAAACATCTGAGTCCAGAATAAATTGAATATAGTTTAAAATATTTAAGGCCATGTTTGGTTTAAAAAAAGGGGAGGAGAGGAAAAGAGTGCAATAGAGGGGAAGGGAGAAGAAATGAGTGGAGGAGAATAATAAAATTAAATTTCATTATTTTGTTTCACATAGGATTATGTAGGAAAATGAATTACAATTGTTTATCTTTAGAAAAATTTATCTTTTGCTTTAAATAATTAACTATCTATATTAGTAATGAAATATAATTTAATATTAATACCAAGCTTTTTTATTGTCAAAAAGTCCTAAAAAAGTCATGATCTATTAGAATTATATATAATAAAACGGTGGTCCGGCAGCGGTCCAACGAAGTTCCGGCGGTGGTCTGGTAGAGTTCTGGTGGAGATTCAGCGACTGTTCAGCAAAGGTCCAGTGACTGTCTAGCAACGATTAATTTATATTTCTATATTTTCACATGAAATAAATAAATAAATTTATTTATTTTCTTAAGTTTCTAAAATCATTCATTAAATTTAATTAATATAAAATTATTTAAAATATTAAATTGATAAAATAAAATTAAAATAATAATTATTAATGGCGTTAAACAAGTTAAAAAGTTGAAGGGTAATTTTGGAATCTTTGGTTTCTAATATAAGAGATTTAAATTCTTCACTCCTTTGTGTGGAATTCAAATTCTACATTATGATGGATATTAAATTTTAATGAAAATTAAATTTTTATATATGTTGTCCAACCAAACAATGGAAATAAAAATATAATTTAAATTACTTTTCTCTCTTCTATTCTCTCCTTTCAATCAAACACCACCTAAAAGAAAATTAGGGTGTGTGTGGTATTATTTTCTAAATAATGCTTTTCAATTTGTTTTATAGAATGAGAATGATATTGTGAAGACTGTGTTGCACACTTCATGTTGTAACAACAATCAAACTATTGCCACTTGTCGACATTTTAAGGGTGCAAGCTTAGTGCAAGCAGGTGGCAATATCTTTGGAAATATTCACTCGCATCAATATCGTGAAACAAAGGCATCGTTGCTTCTCTTCCACACATTTGGCTTGATTGATATCAGCTCTCTTTATCTTTGTATCATTTACATTATTTGCATGCATGTCTGAATACTGTCTAATTTGTTTATTCCCTTGTACTCTTTAGTCTTTATTTATCTGTTTATTTAATAAAATTATCCTTATAAGTATGCTCTGTGGTTGCCATTAAATTGATCTTTCACATTATAAAATAGGGCATAGTTATTGTTTATTCTATTCTATTTAGTTTTTTTTTTAATATTGTTGCTACATTATTGCTAATGTTTCTAACCTTGCAAAACTTGAATTCGTTGCCTTGGACATTTCTAGTGAAAATTACCTATCTTCTTGGATCCTTGATGTTGATAGCCAACCAAATGCTATAAGGAATAAGGGTTTACAAATATTGAGGTTTCTATTGATTGGGGTTAATATTTTAAAAGAGCATTTAGACCTCTTCAAGAGGTACAGGATGAAAATGACTTACACGTGATAGTTTGAAATCGTAAAGAACATAGTCATTGATGTTTTTATTTTCACAAGTGGCTATTTAAAGATGGTTTATTATTGAGATTATTTTATCTTGTAAACTAACAAAAATTTTACATCTTGTTGATGATGCAAATGCAGGTTATTTTTATAAACCCTATAAAATTTGTATGTAGATGGGATATATTTGCTTATAGTTTTACAAGATTATTAACAAAGCTTTTCCCACATCAACATTTGAGGAGATAGTATATTGTATTGTCATATCAGTTGATCAAACTATCAAGTTGGTACATGTTACCATTAGCAGAGAATTAATCTAAGGGAGTATAATCTTTCTCGAGAAGAACTTCTATAAATAATCTAGACACATGCACACTTTTTTTTTTTTCTCCCCTTGACTAGGTTTTGATTCCACTAGATTTTACTGGCAAAGGTTTTTAACAAAGGTCATTTTGATATATGTCCATCGTCACTTTATGATTTATAAAATTGTATTTCTTTTGTTTGGACTTTTATCCATAGGATTTTTCTGAATAAGAGTTACGTACAATTATCATAAGGTGGTGGATGACGAAGGGGAGTGTTTTGAAAATAGCTCAACATCATTTGGTTTGTATTGAATGTTTTACTTACATTAATTCAAAGTAGGGATGGCAAAGTCCAGGTGCGGGTCAGGGTTTGGCTTTCCCAATTCCGGACCCAAACACCAATTTTATTTTACCGGACCCGGATATAAACATGGTTTTTCAACTCCGGGTCCGGTACGGGTTCGACCCGGAAAATAGCGGGTTTTTGGATTTCAGGTTTTGAACCCGGATTTGATTTCATATGTGGAAAACAATATCTTCGATTATTTCTTAGAGCTCTGAATTTCTAACTGCAAACGGATGAACAGACAACAACAACATACATGAATACTCACACCCAAATCAGCCTATGGTTTTTTTTTTTTGGGGCAGCAAGCTAATCAGGCTTAATCTTGAGACGACATAAAATCATAAAAAAATACAATTCCCAAGAAGAGAACTGGAATTATATAACCTAATCAAAAGAGAGAAACCCATGTCTTCATCACTCTCCTCCTTCTCTTCCTTCCTCTCCTCAGCAGCAAGAGCCTCAGCAACTGCTCCCCCTCCTCCTGAAAGAACTGAAGCTGTAGCTCCATCCCCAATGAAACCACCACCAATAATCACTTGGAAAACAACAGAGGTAAGTGTGATGAGGGAGAAAGAGGTCTGGACCCCATCAGAAGAATCAGCAGAGCGAGGTATGAACCAGCTTTCTCTGGAGTTCGTATGTTGATGTTGCAGAGGCTTCTAAGTCTCCCCCCTCTATCTGCTTTCCACTCCATTCAACTTCAACCTGTATCACCATCATCGCCAATCGCAATAGAAAAGACTAGAGAGGCGGCTGATGACGATGATGATAATGAATACAACTGCCAAGGACAAGGTGGCGAAGTGGCAAAGCGATGAGAGTGACCACGATGAAGATTTGATAAAGGGAAGAGGAAGCAAGCGATGCAGCTGTGAATTGCAATTTGCAAATTAGGGCACACGATTTTTTTTTTAACTTCTCTATTAATATTAAAAATAGTTTTAAAATTTAATATAAAAATAAAGATATACGGGTGTTAGAGTGCAATTTATGCATTAGTTTTGCATTGTTTACTTCCTTAATATCGATGTTTTGCACTTAATAATAGTTATTCACTTGTGTTTTATTTTTGTAGGTGCAATTCTATTGATTGGTGCTAAAATTGAGCTACAAGATGATGTTTGAGGATGATTGTTTTCTTGGAGAAATTATGAGCGTCAGAGGAACTTTGTTGATAATGTGTGGGCGCGTGCTGTCAACTACGGACCTGCGGTTTTTAGTTTAATGTGTGTTGTATTTTTGGTTATTTTTCTAACTACGAATTTAATATTTCAGATATTAGTATTTTATTTTAAAAAGAACTCTAGAGGGGAAGGGAGAGAGAGTATTTAAGGGAGGAATCTATTGTGAAGAGGGGGAGATTTTTGGAAAAGAAAGAAATCCTAAATCTAAATTTTTCTCTTCTCTCTATGAAGAACTAAACCTATTTATTATGGTTGAAGGTTAATGAAGCTTTGATTCATCACTACTATGCGATCTTTCTTATGCTTTAATTATTTTATTACTTTTTGGGTATTTGTTTATTCTCTGAATTATTGTCATGATTGTGTTTATTAATTAGATAATTGGCCACTATTTAATTATCAACTTAATCTATTGTCAATTAAAGTATTCATCATATGAAGATTTTAATGTTTGTGACAAATAACATAGCAGTGAGTTGTGTTATGAAAATAAACAATCTAATTTAAATGAACCATCGTATGTGTTTGTTGATTAGGATTTGGTTCTCTCTGATTTTTCAGGCTGTCAATTGATTAAATTCTATGATCGTATCTAGGGTTGTCTATTGATTAGGGAAATAACCAACGGTCGTACCTTGGTTATCAACTAGTTAAGGAGATATTGGCTATTAGAGGGTCTCAGTAGCTACAACCAGTCTATTCATAAGTAGTAATAATTTATATTGAATCAATGATCAATAGTCGAATCAAGCTGAGTTAATTCTTTCAACCAGAGCTTTTCCCAATTTGAATTACAATTTGAATTTACATTCTTGTTATTTTAATTTGATTTTTATTATTGTCAACAATCCCCCCATTTTGTAATTTACATTTTAAAAAGGATTTAAATAATTACTGATCTCTGTGGACACGACCCTACTCAATCACTATACACAATTTATTTAGAGTAGGTATTTATTTTTACTGGCTTCGACAACCATCAAATTTTGGCGCCGTTGCCGGAGATTGGTGTCGTTTATTTAATCCTTTTTACGTTTTACTTGGTGTATGGTTCATTCTTCTCATACAGGTACACTTCGTTTTATCCTGAAATTGAGAAGACAGCTCGCCAGCTGAGACATCAGACGAAGCGAGCTAAGCAACGATCCTCGTCGCCTTTGCTTTCTGAAACAGATACGGTGCCTGATTTTGTTGAATCATCTAGCGATTCAGAAGAATAAGTGATGGATAGAGTTGCACCTATAGAAAGAACTCTTAGAGAGTTAGTTGAACCAGACTTGAATCAACAATCACTCTGCATTCAATATGTAGACTTGGAGGTAAATTTTGAATTAAAGTCTGGTCTTATTCATTTATTACCCAAGTTTCATGGTTTTGCAGGTGAAGATCCTCATAAACATCTCAAGGAGTTTCATGTTATATGTGTAAGTATGAGGCCACAAGGCGTGACTGAAGAGTAGATTAAGTTGCGTGCTTTTCCTTTCTCTTTAGATGGACTAGCTAAAGAATGGTTGTAATACTTGCCTCCTGGATCGATTACAACGTGGAATGGTTTGAAGAAGCAGTTCCTTAAGAAGTACTTTCCTGCTTCAAGAGCTGCCAACATCAGAAAAGACATTTGTGGGATCAGACAACTTCGTGGGGAGACTTTGTATGAGTATTGGGAGCGATTCAAACAATTGTGTGCTAGTTGTCCTCAGCATCAGATTTTTTATCAACTTCTTATTCATTATTTTTACGAAGGACTGTCATTGATGGATAGAAGTATGATAGATGCTGCTAGTAGGGGTGTGTTGGTGAACAAGACCCCTACTCAAGCAAGGGAGTTGATATCAAATATGGCTGCCAATGCACAATAATTTGGCAGCAGGCAAGATCCCACTTCAAGGAAGGTGAATGAGGTAAATATTTCTTCTGTTGAACAACGTTTAGATAAACTTACTTCACTTGTGGAAAAGTTTGTTGTAGGTAATGTGCAAAATGTGAAGACTTATGGCATTTGTTACAATATGGGTCATTCAACTGATATGTGTCCTACACTTCAAGAAAAACCCGTTGAACAAGTCAATGCAGTTGGAGGATTTCCAGGCATGCCTCAGAGGAGGTATGATCCTTATGCACAAACATATAATCCGGGATGGAAGGATCATCCCAACTTCAGCTATGGAGTTAGGCCGTCAGGATTCCCACAACAATACTCACCAAGACAATCAGTACCTCAACAATCAAACTTCAAGTCAGGTATATCTCTTGAAGAAATTGTTAAATCACTTGCGACTAACACTCAATAATTTCAACAGGCAACTACAACAAGCATTCAGAATTTGGAGAGCCAAATGAGTTAATTGGCGACTACAATGAGTCGTCTAGAGTCTCAAGTATTAGCAAGATTGCCTTTACAATCTAAGGTGAATCCAAAGCAAAATGTTAGTGCTGTCATCCTTAAAAGTTGGAAGGAGTTGCAAGAGCCTAGTAAGAAAGTGACAAAGCATGTAGAAGATGAGCTTGAGAAGAATGAATTGATGCCTAAATCTCAAGATGCGCAACCCACCAGAGTGAAACCCTTACCTGTGGTGATACCTCCTCCTTTTCCAAGCCGATTTGCAAAATCCAAGAAGGAGGAACAAGAGAATGATATCCTTGAGACATTTCGCAAGGTTAAGGTAAATATTCATTTATTAGATGCTATAAAACAAATACCTCGATATTCTAAAGTCCTTAAGGAACTATGCACCTCCAAGAGAAAATTAAGAGAAGATGAAAAAGTTCACATGAGGGAGAATGTTTCAGCAGTTCTCCAAAAGAAACTACCCCCTAAGTGCAAAGATCCAGGTATGTTTAATATCCCTTGTAAAATTGGTAGTGTTAGAGTTGAAAAGGTTATGTTAGATCTAGGAGCTTCTATTAATATCATGCCTCGTTCCATTTATTCATCTTTGAATGTTGGTCCATTAAAAGAAACTGGCGTGATAATTCAACTAGCTGATAGGTCTAATGCATATCCTAATGGAGTATTAGAATATGTCTAAGTACAAGTTAATGAGTTGGTTTTTCCTACTGATTTTTATGTACTTGATATGAAAGAGGATAACTCCTCTAATTCTGTCCCAATTTTGCTAGGAATACCTTTTCTTAAGACTGTTAGGACTAAAACGAATGTACATAAAAGGACTCTCACTATGGAGTTTGATGGAGAGGTTATAGAATTCAATATGAATGATGCCATGAAATATCCTAGTGAGGAACATTCAGTATTTTCTGTGGATGTTATTAACCCTATAGTGCAGAAAGTTTTTTATAAGAAAAAGATGAAGACATTTCATAACAGAATGATTTTGAGAAAGGAGTTCTTTGTTGGTCAAAAAGTTCTTCTTTTTCATTCTAAGCTTAAACTTTTTCCTGGTAGATTACGTTCTTGCTGGGTTGGACCTTTTATTGTTACTAATGTTTTTTTTCATAGTGCAGTTGAGATTCGGAGTTCGACCTCTGACAAAGTTTTTAAGCTTAATGATCATCGCTTAAAACCTTTTTATAAAGGTTTTTCGGTGAATATTGTGAATGATGTTGCTCTCGAGAGTCCCATTTATGGAGATTGATGCATGAATGTGTCTAGTCAAAGACATAAAACAAATACGCTTTTTGAGAGGCAACCCAAAGGATTTATTTATTTTGATTTTTGCTATATCTTTTGCTTTTTAATTTTGATTCAGATTGTTTAAATAATGTTTTTGCTTATTTTGGCGAGAAGAAAATTTTTGGTAAGGCGTGCCCACATTTTAACTAATAAGTACTTCTGTGATTTTAAAGTAAAATGGTTTTAAGACGTGCCCACGTGCTTATTAAAAAAGTACTTCTGAAATTTTTAGTGTCTCAAGTGATTCTTCACTAAAAAAAATTATTATTATTTTATTTATTTATTATTTTTTAAAAAAAATTAAAAATAAAAAAGCAAAAAAGGTTTTTTTTCTTTCTTTTAGTTTTTTTATTTATTTGAAAAACAAAATTTAAAATAAAAAAATAAAAAAAAAAACGAAAAAAAAACATTGTGCACAAAATTCCTAATTCACAAAACTTTGTCTTCTTCTCCAGCAGTCGCTTGCAGCAAACCAGCCTGCGTGAACTAGCAAGCATCCCGCGCGCGCAACCAGCCCATGCATCTCAGCAGCGCAAGCACCAGCACGCGTGCAGTAGCCCACGTCTCCAGCAACTAATAACCTGAGCTCGCGTCTCCAGCGCCCAAGCACACCAGCAGTCCCGTGCGCACAACCAGTCCATCGAGCACCATCCGCGCGCAACCTGAACCAGCAGCCGTGTACCCGCAAGCTCCAGCCGAGCAACAATCGTCCACAACCAGCCCACGCCCTGCATTCCAGTCGCGTTAATCTAAAAAGACACCCGTTGCAAAGCAATCCAAGATTGCCACTCCCACTACGGTTCCATGGAACACAGTTTCAGATTCACGCCAAGCCGTGAGAGAAAGATCGAAACATGGAAAGGGCATGAGTGTTTTGCCACTTGCGGAATCCAATCTCGGAGGGTGCCTTACATTCATGACTCCACAAGAGAAAAAAAGGTACAAATATATTTCCAAGCGAAAAATACTTCCAGCTAAGTATATTCATTACCCGACTCTTGAAAAATTGAATGTTAAGGATAATTTTGATTCTTTGATAGATAAGATTAGTTTGCTAAGTTTGTTGATGTTGATTGTTTGGGTTATGTTGAGTTGATTAGGGAGTTCTATGATACTTTTCAATTTAATATACCGAATGATTTTACTTTGCATACTCCAGATGTTATAAAGTTTAGGTTAATGGGACGAAAATTTTCACAATCTATCACAGATTTTAACCTAGCTTTCGGATTCATTGATGATGATTATTCTTCTAGTTATGCATATTTAGGGACAACTTGTGACTTTAGCAAAAATTTGGAGCCTTATGGTCTTTGGCGTAATCTATCTTTTGATCACAATGCCTATGACCCGAGTAAATCAAAGAGCTCTTTCTTACGTGATCCTGTTTTGAATGTGTGCATCAGTTCTTAGCATTTAATTTTTTAGGAAAGAAAGATCACTCGGGAGTTTTCTCTAAAACTGAGTTTTATTTTATCTGGTGCATGTTAAATTATGTGAGGCCTAATTTAGGTTTTTGGTTAGCAAATCAATTTCAAAGTGTGCTTAAATGATATAGGACTTTATTTCTTGGTCCATACATTACTCTGTTAGCTATAAATCTATGTGTGCTTGATCCTGACAATAATGATTTGCATTCTACCTACAAAAAAGAAATTTTGGATATGTCTGTGTTTGAAAGAACAGGTGTGGTCGAATTCAAGGAGGGGAGATTTCAATTTACTGAACCAGGACCCACTCAACCTCCAAAGAAGCTTTATGCTAGGAGTGGTGCTACCTTTGATGACGAGTTTGACGACAAAACTGCTGCTCCACCAACTATTCCTTCTACATCCGCACCATTATTTCCGCCAAGCCCATAGACGTTATGCGGATCAAAGCTCACAATTCAGGGAAGTTTTTGCCTTTAATCTTTTATCTTTACGTTTTAATTTTTATATGAGCTTTGATTATCTTACATTGGGGACAATGTAAGTTCTTGGTGTGGGGGAGGGATTTTTGCAATATTGATGTCTGAAAGTATTATTTTCACTCTGCTCATCCTTAAATGATTTTGGAGTTAGTATGCTTCATAAATTATTAATTTTCTTTTCTTTTCTTTCTCACTACTCTTTTCCCATCTCTCTCAAATTATTTACATCTATTTTTATTCTATCATACTCTTTCATCACTCACATTTTATTTTTCATTTTTTATATTACTACATACATCTTTCTCACTTCTTATCATTTTTACCTTTCCTTTTATATATCACTCCTACCTTCTTCTCATTCTACACCATTATTGATGGTTGATTCATTTGAAGAGTGTACATGATTTGATGGCAAATTTACCAACTTTGTGAGGATTTGAGCCTATGAGCAACCACTTTGCTCTAATTATTTTTGTTATGTGAATATCAATCTTAGTTTGTTTATTCTAGAACTTGCTTTGTTATGCATGTTGAACCCGCATTATGGGATTTTATGCATTAAAATGATAAGGGCAAACCACTTTCCATTTTTATATTTTCGCATTTTTCTTCTTTTTCTTCACCCAAAAACCTTTATTTGTTATCTTTGTTTGAGCCTTAACCATTACCCATCTAATTCTCTCCATCTACTTACCCATTTTCCTTCTTTTTGAGCCTCAATTTAAGGAGATTTTTAGACTCATTGTTTGGATATATTTTGTATATATTTTGTTGCTCTTGCTACCTTGAATTAAAGTTTCTCAATTAGATCATCAAGCATATTATGCTTGAATTAAATTGTGCAAGGTTCATTTCTTTTGTTTGATTCATCAAAAACAAAAAAAAAATGAAAAAAAATCGAAAAAAAAAGAGAAAAAAAAATGTTTACATTCTTGGCGACTTGAGTACAAATAAGCGTTTTGATATCATAAGGTTCATTCAATGAGTTCATTCTTCTCATTTTGATCTCTTTTTCTTTCATAGACATTTCTTTTTAATTTAACCCATTTAACCCCGTTACAACCTTTTTAAGACCCTTAGACTTTTTGCATTTAATTCATGTTTTGTGGATTGAGATGTGATATATAAGCAAGCATATGGTAATAGCATTCTTTGATTTGATTTGAGTGTATAAATGATACCCTAAACACTTTGAGTGCGTGGAGTGAAGTCAAAGAGAGGGCTATTAAATCTTGTTGCACTTGAATTTTGAATGGATCTTCTTGGTGGTTGAATGTTTTTCTTTTATATTACCTTATGAGATCCTATAATTTAAAATCCTTGTCTCTCGAATGTTGATCGACTTAAATTCTTGAGGTATGCTTGCTTAAGATTGTTTTTGGATGAGTTGAGATGAGAATTGAGTGGCGATTTGGGATTAGTCTTGAGTTATATGCTTGAGGACAAGCATTATCTTAGTGTGGAGGAATTTATTAGAGTGCAATTTATGCACTAGTTTTGCATTGTTTACTTCCTTTAATATCGATGTTTTGCACTTAATAATAGTGATTCACTTGTTTTTATTTTTGTAGGTGCAATTCTATTGATTGGTGCTAAAATTAGGCTACAAGATGATGTTTGAGGATGATTGTTTTCTTGGAGAAATTATGAGCGTCAGAAGAACTTTGTTGATAAGGCGTGGGCGCGTACTGTCAACTACGGACCTGTAGTTTTTAGTTTAACGTGTTTTGTATTTTTAGTTATTTTGTAATTACGAATTTAATATTTCAGATATTAGTATTTTATTTTAAAAAGAACTCTAGAGGAGAAGGGAGAGAGAGTATTTAAGGGAGGAATCTATTGTGAAGAGGGGGAGATTTTTGAAAAAGAAAGAAACCCTAGATCTAAATTTTTATCTTCTCTCTATGAAGAACTAAACCTATTATTCTAGTTGAAGGTTAATGAAGCTTTGATTCATCACTACTGTGAGATCTTTCTTATACTTTAATTGTTTTATTACTTTTTGGGTATTTGCTTATTCTCTGAATTATTGTCATGATTATGTTTGTTAATTAGATAATTGGCCACTATTTAATTATCAACTTAATCTATTGTCAATTAAAGGATTCATCATATGAATATTTTAATGTTTGTGACAAATAACATAGCAGTGAGTTGTGTTATGAGAATAAACAATCTAATTTAAATGAACCATCGTATGCGTTTGTTGATTAGGATTTGGGTCTCTCTGATTTTTCAGGCTGTCAATTGATTAGGGAAATAACCAACGGTCGTACCTTTGTTATCGACTAGTTAAGGAGAAATTGGCTATTAGAGGGTCTCAGTAGCTATAACCGGTCTATTCATAAGTAGTAATAATTTATATTTGAATCAATGATCAGTAGTCAAATCAAGCTGAGTTAATTCTTTCAACCAGAGCTTTTCCCAATTTGAATTACAATTTTAATTTGCATTCTTGTTATTTTTATTTGATTTTTATTATTGTCAACAATCCCCCCATTTTGCAATTTACATTTTAAAAAGGATTTAAATAATTGCCGATATCTGTGGACACGACCCTGCTCAATCACTATACACAATTCATGTTGTAACAGCAATCAAACTCTTGCCACTTGTTAGCATTTCAAGGGTGCAAGCTTAGTATAAAGGCACCACAGATTTAGCTTGATTTTTATAATCTTGCTCCCTCTACATTTGTATCATTTATATTATTTGCATACATGTCCGGATACATTCCAATTTGATTTACAACATATGATTTGTTTTTTGAGTTCTAAAGTTTGATTCGTAACAATTCTTAATATTACAATCAAAAGATGAAACTAGTAAAATGTGTATGGTAGTTTACTTGATAGATTTTTGTTTCAATAGTTAGTTGAGATGTCTTTGTTTAGTTATTAACAATGTAATCACTGATATTTGTTGAAAAATCAGAAAAGTCAAGTCATAATTTTGACATATGAATCCAGATTGTTTCCAATTTCTTACAGTACCATCAAATTGAAAATTTTAAGTTTTACTTTGTAAACCTACATAAATACCAAATAACTTTGACTATTTAAAAACAATTTATATAAACCCATTATTAAAAAAATACTTTTATCAAATACAATAATAATTTTTTGTCAATTTGTTATTAAAATGTAATTCGGTCATCACAGATCAAATAAATATAATCTATTCAACTATATTTAAATTAAAATATAGTAAACTTAGGTGGCATTTTTTTTTTCTGAAATCTAAATAAAATTGAATCAGTATGAATTCTAAATAGAGCTGAATGTCTGAATCTGAATGATATGTTTATTTCTTTTTTTTAATCGCTAAAAATAACTATTGAATTGTTTTTCTAACTTAAAAAATTTGAAAACTAATATTTTTACATTTATGCCCTTATAAATTATAAATGTTAAACAAATAATAAACATCTCACGAATATAAATAAGATGATAAATTATCATAAAATAAATCATATTGAATTGAATACACAACTCTTTAATATTCTATATTATATATGTTAATCAATTTTTATTATAGTTCATGATGTTTTTATTATAGTTCATGATTTTTTTATATGAAAAATATTCATAAAAAACTATGAAGATAAATAATGCTAATTTGAAGAAAATAAAAAGATAAAAATAATAATAGTCTACTACTATATATTTTCACAAGTTATATAATGGGTAATAATGCTTATTATTTAGTAAGGATGAAAATTAGTTAATTAGAAAATGATATTTTGGATAATATCTTTTAATAATATTATTTAGACTTTTTAGATTAAGAAAAACGCTAAACAAATTAGCTTAATAACTTAGTAACTTAATGATTGAAAATTATTGTTAAGTTGAAAAAATAAATAGACTTAACGATTTACATGATTAAAATTAAATCAATTAAGTCATTAAGTAAAAAAGAAAAATGGCCTTAGGGCTTAATATAGATGTCCACATTTAATGCATTTAAAAGTAACTAAAAAAATTTAAGAAAATAAAACACTTTCATCTAATTTTGTTATCTTGGCTCTATTACTAATTTATATTTTAGGCATTTTAGCAATAATTTTTTTAATTAAAAAGTGGCCTTATAAAGTATTTTGATGGGTCTAAATAATTTTACCTATTCCCTAATTGTCAAGTATAACTAAGGATTTATAAAAATTGAGGCAAAAGGGGCTTAAATGTTATAATTTTTAAACATCTAATTGTTTTAATTTTATAATAAACAATAAGGATTCTAGTGTAATTGAACCAGAAAATGCCAAAAGTGGGATGCATAGTTTTTTTCCGCTAAATCAAAATTATTTTTTATATATTCAAGGAAAATGATGTAAGAAACATTTTAGGGTAAAAATTTGTTTAATCTCTATATTTCGAAGTTAGTATCCGTTTAATCCTTATATTTTTATAAATATCTCAAAACATCCCTATCGTTAAATTATTGACACCCCCGCCATTACTTTTTGTTCATTTTAGTTTGTTTTTATAATAGAACTATCACCCTCTTACAATAATATTTATGTTTTGAACATTAATAAAAAGTAAAAAAATTAAATTATTAGTTTAATCCTAAAAAATAAATAGAAACAAAAAGAATATATATATATCCAAGATATTTTCTTCATTTTTCTTCTCGTAAAACTAACAATGACTACTTGAAAGTAATACCCTGCAAAAAGCTCAATAATGAAATAAGTAGATGCTCGCCGACTGTTTTAAATCGGTTTAATACTCCGATTTTACTTTCCCTTCCATTTCACCTTAATTCTACGTTTCACACAAAATAATGAATACAAATCAATTTGTCACTTTTTTGTATAAAATGTACTCGCTTTCTTTTCTTTTTCGCCCATAACAACTTGCCTTCTTCTCTTTTTCTCTCATAACAAGTTGCACAGAATCATAAATTTTTATGAATGGATTGCTCAAGGATAATTGGGGTCTTACGCAAAATTTAAATATGAGTCTAAATTAATTTTTTTCATAAAACTTTAATGGAAAATTAAAAATAAGACGGTAAGACAAAATCATGCTTCTTTGCACCGGTTAGGACATATGTAAACGAAGAGAAATTGACAATTTTAATGAGATAGATATACCTGAGAATAATAATCGACATTCACGTGATTAACAACACAAAATCCTATAAGCTAGTAAGGAGTCTCAAGCACTAAACAGTCATCGGCACCCCATCTCATTAAGATAGGAAAGAATCTCAGTCGGGCCAAAATTTTACACCTTTTTAAAAAGAAAATTACAATAATGAAATCTCTTTTGTAGGCTTCACGTGATATAAACTATAGCATTGAAAACTTGATAAAACTCCGAACTAAACAATAAAATAGCAACTCAAAATCATATTAACATGAACTGTATATATCAAAAATAAAATCCAGTTTGAAACTATATATTTATATAAAGAGTGATGATATCTCCACCTCATATTTTCTTATGAATTCACCCCATTTTCAAAAAATAATTATAAAAGTTGCACATTATTTTTAAAAATGTTCAATTCAATAAGAGATTTGGAGAATTAATTAACTAAACCTATCATAATTCACTATTTTGTGGCTTATATATATTTTTATATATTTTATTACAAAGATTTCTACGTAAAATTTTCAAGAGTTTACTTTAATTTCAATATTTTTTCTAATTTGTACCAAACTCATTGTTTCTAATACTACGTTATTAGTATAATTATTATTATTTAATTAAACTAACATAGTGTCTTTATCGCACAATTCTCATATAAATTATTATCCTGACAAATTTATGTCATTTATACGTAAGAAAAGTGAAATAATTATTAGATTTTATTTAAATATTAAATTATAAGTCACAAATTTAAATACCCAAATTATTAGATATAATAACTCATGTTTTATGAGGGTGATTTTGTCTTTTTAGATCATAATAATAATATAGTAAAATGAAAATTATATTAAGATTTATGATTAAAGATGGTCAAAAAACCTAAAAAAATAAAATTAACATAAGGATTTAATTGATTAACTGTACAAAACTTTTATTAATTTGTATTTTTTAAAAATATTGTGAACTCGTTATAATTATTTTCTAGAAGTGGGGTGGATTTACCAAAAAATGGGGTGTAAATATCCCCATCCTTATATAAATTATACAAGGACAAACTTTAAATGTTTGAAATGTATATATATAAAAAATAAGATCTAGTTTGTTGAACGCCAAGCCATTTTCAGTATAATTCAATCCTCAGTTAGCCTTCCACCATTGATCCCAATTTTTTTCATGGCAACCCTATACATAAAAATGAGATAATAAGAAATGAGAGACTTCAAATAGCATCTAAATAGAGTGTAGATGGGAAACAAAAAATAGGGGCAAAAAATCTTGCCGGGTATGAGGCGAAGCCAGAAAATTTCTTTTTGACCATAGACAAACTTGGGATTTGCGATCCCAGGTAAGATCGGTTCAAGCATTGATTAAATCAGGTAGAAATATCAGAAAAAAAAAAGGAGTCGAATCCTCGAAGGACCCGGAAGTGCCATAACATAAGGTCTTAATCATATTAATACCATGCAAATTTATCACAATTGTACAGTATAACAACCACAACAAATTGACCAAATCACAAAGGAGCTCCACTTTTACTTTTTTACAGGGAATGATAAACAAATTAAATATAGATTTACTAGCATGCTAGGCTAATGATCACTAAATAAAATCATTCCTGAAAAGTCATATTAGCCACATTCAATATTACCCGCACCTTAATATCATTCTATTTCAGGTTAATCTTTTTCACTTGTTGTCCTTTTTGTAACTCAAACTGAATTCAAATGGTTTCAAATTTGTAACCCAAACTGAACCGATCCGAATTAAATTCGATTTAAGTTACAAATTCGGGTTACAATAATTTCAAAAAATACAATCCAATTTTTTTTAATTAAACTAACATAGTGTCTTTATCGCACAATTATCATATAAATCATTATCCTGACAAATTTATGTCATTTATACGTAAGGAAAGTGAAATAATTATTAGATTTTATTTAAATATTAAATTATAAGTCACAAATTTAAATACCCAAATTATTAGATATAATAACTCATGTTTTATGAGGGTGATTTTGTCTTTTTAGATCATAATAATAAAATAGTAAAATGAAAATTATATTAAGATTTATGATTAAAGATGGTCAAAAAACCTAAAAAAATAAAACTAACATAAAGATTTAATTGATTAACTGTACAAAACTTTTATTAATTTGTATTTTTTTAAAATATTGTGAACTCGTTATAATTATTTTCTAGAAGTGGGGTGGATTTACCAAAAAATGGGGTGTAAATATCCCCATCCTTATATAAATTATACAAGGACAAACTTTAAATGTTTGAAATGTATATATATAAAAAATAAGATCTAGTTTGTTGAACGCCAAGCCATTTTCAGTATAATTCAATCCTCAGTTAGCCTTCCACCATTGATCCCAATTTTTTTCATGGCAACCCTATACATAAAAATGAGATAATAAGAAATGAGAGACTTCAAATAGCATCTAAATAGAGTGTAGATGGGAAACAAAAAATAGGGGCAAAAAATCTTGCCTTAATCATATTAATACCATGCAAATTTATCACAATTGTACAGTATAACAACCACAACAAATTGACCAAATCACAAAGGAGCTTCACTTTTACTTTTTTACAGGGAATGATAAACAAATTAAATATAGATTTACTAGCATGCTAGGCTAATGATCACTAAATAAAATCATTCCTGAAAAGTCATATTAGCCACATTCAATATTACCCGCACCTTAATATCATTCTATTTCAGGTTAATCTTTTTCACTTGTTGTCCTTTTTGTAACTCAAACTGAATTCAAATGGTTTCAAATTTGTAACCCAAACTGAACCGATCCGAATTAAATTCGATTTAAGTTACAAATTCGGGTTACAATAATTTCAAAAAATACAATCCAATTTTTTTCCCCATAAAATCACAAAACGTAAAATGAAAAAGAACTAAATATTTAAATCCCTCTACATTATTCAGTTGTCTTCAACAATCAATTGCCTTCAACAATAACTAACTAAACTACTTATTACAGCCTTCACACAAAAAAATCTTCCAATTACTATTCTTACAAACACACCTCAATCAATTATAAAACACCCATCAAAAGAGCGACGATGATGGCCAAGATCTGTGTCAGACAAGAAGTGAGAGACGATGATGGAAGATATGCATTGGATCATCCAAAGTGTTTAGCTGCTTCAGCACTTGAAGGACGGTAAAGGGAGATGCAGCTGCTTCGCAGAGGCAACAAGCTTGACCGTGGGGCGATGAACAGTGGAACAAAACAGTTGTGGTTGAGTTTGGGAATGAGGGGCTGAGTTTGAGATAAATGAAGGGGAGATAAGTTTGAATAAAAGAGGATTCACAGGCTGAGTTTAAGTGAGAGAGAGGAGTTTGAGAAAAATTAGGATAGAGATTTGGGGGAGAAGATTAGGGGTTTCAAATAAACTAACCCATTCTTTCAATCACACAAACTGAGAGAAAGAGAGATGGAAACCATTCAGATTTTGAAAATATAATGGTGACATGAGTAGCTTAAGCCAAAACATAATTTCAAAATAATCTATAGTTAGTCCAGCATGTTGTCCTTAACTCTCGAACATGCTCTTCCTTCTCAACTACATTTTTTGATCCCAATGATAAATGAATTTCATCTCCTCTGTTTCCCTTTAGAACAAATGAGAGTGACATTGCATAGACTTGAT
>MKYO02002216.1:3028-15453 GCA_002013955.2 Citrus medica
AAAATTTCAAGCAATACTTGTTGATTTCAAAGTTTTCAAAAATCTTTCAATTAAATCATAACTTGAAAAACAACCAATTTCATAAAATCATTTTCCATTAAATATAAAACCTTTACAATGTAAAAGTAATGATTTATTTACAATGTATAAAAAATAATTTGAGCTTAAAAGATTAATCATTCTTAATCTTGTTTGTTATCATCAAAATCAATATTATGGAAACATATATGTTAACATAATGTTCTTGCTCAATATAATCTTTTAGTTGAAAATTTAAGAGGTCAAGAGTATGATGGTGCTAGTAATATGTCGGGAGAGTGGAATGGATTACAATCTTTAATTCTTAACGATTGTCCATATGCCTATTATGTACATTGCTTTGCTCATCGACTACAACTTGTATTAGTTGCAGTATCTAAAGAAGTGTATGAGGTATGGTTACTTTTTACTAAGTTGAGTTCTATTGTCAACTTTGTTAAGGCTTATTTCAAACGGTATTTTGAATTAAAAGCTGCTAAAGGGAAATAAATTATAAAACTGATAGTTTCAGAAGGGCTTGGGACTAATACAGGTGCTAATCAAGTCTGAACATTACAAAGGGTTGGAGATACTCATTGGAGCTCACATTTTACTTCAGTTAGTAGGCTTATTAAGATGTTTAGTGCAACCCTTGAAGTTTTAAAAAAGATGATTGATGATGGATCTAGTCGAGATTTGCATGGAGAATCTAAAGGTGCGTATAGCGAGATGAAATCTTTTGAGTTTGTGTTTATTTTGTTATTGTTGGATAGAGTTCTTGGAATCTTTAATATTCTTTGCCGACCACTACAAAAAAAATCTTTTAGACATCTTGAATTCTTTGAATTATGTTACAAGTACTAAAAGGCTTTTGCAAGAATTTCAAGACAATAGTTGGGATGACTTTATTAGAAGTGTGGTATCATTTTGTGGAAAGAATGACATTATTGTGCCTAATATTAGCGTTTGTTATATGGAAGGTACACGACGTTCTTGTCAACAAAAAGATTATGTTGCAGTTGAGCATCATTATCACTTTGATATATTTAATGTTGTTATATATTTTCAATTGACAGAGATAAATAGCAGGTTCCCATAGCAAACTATGGAACTCCTTACTCTATGGTCAGCTTTGGATCCAATTGATGGGTTTAAATTATTTGATACAGATCGTATTTGCTGTCTTGCTAAGAAATTTTATTCTCAAAATTTCACTGCAAATGAGATTCTTGCTTTGAGAAGAGAATTAGAACATTATAAGTTTAATGTGTTTTCTTATCCCCTTTTTTAAAAAGTTACTTAACTTTTTGAGTTATCTCATCGATTAATTGAAACAAAGAAGTCGCAACACTATTTCTTGATTGATAGACTAAATTCATCTAATGTTGACTCTTTCAGTTTCTACAGCCACAACAGAGTGTGCATTTTTAGCCATGAGTCTTATTAAGAAATCACTTTGCAATAAGATGGGAAATGAGTTTATTTCAAATTGTATGGTTGTCTATACTGAAAGAGAAATTACAAATATTGTTGATTTCGATTCTATAATTGATGAGTTCTATTGTTTGAAGTCATGAAAAGTACAATTATAGTAGTGTTTTTGTTTTGAATTACATTTTTGTTTTCAACTTTTTTTATATAATTATTTTGTTTACAGTAAATATTATTTGAGGTAAGACTTCTAATTTCCTCCTCTTATTAGGTGTATTTTATTTTTTTCTACTTATAAAATTTTATGTTCATTTTACAATAAAATTTCTTTTTCAAATTTAGTCGGAGATACTTTAAAGTTCTGAGTCTGCTCCTAGAGGTGGTTGCAATGAATACTATAAGAACTTATACCTAGGGGACCCTAGGGACAATTCTTTTAAGACTAAAAGCTAATACCAAGTATTGCATGGGATAAGGAAAAAAGGGGAAAAATTATTTTTTTCAATTAACGATTGGTGGTTAAATGAGTATATTGGTGATTTTTCACAACACACCCATAAATACATAATTTTATAAATTATTTTTTAATAAATTATTTTTTAATAAATTAGTTTTATAATCTAATCTAATTCGGTAGTCTACCAAAAAAAAAATTGCCCATACCGAACACGCCCCATAATTAAAGATCGGAGTTGAGGACCACCAATATAACAAGTGATTCCTAACACACACTCGCATATATGAATTTATATATATAATGTCAATAATTATTCGTACTAGAAAATAATGGATTGTTGTTACATCAAGCTCGGTACATCATTTGGGTACTGGCTACAAGATTTGAGTTGCTTCCAATGTATTTTTGCCCCTGTTAAAGACAGTTAATATTAATGCACTCACACTAATAACGCTTGAACCCAAAACTTAAATTTTGGAGAGACAGATCCTTATCATTAAAGTTAGACCTTAGATAATTAATTATATAATTATTTAGTTAGCTGAAACGGCATCTCAATTAGCAAGTTGATTTTTGAACAATAGTACTAAACACGGATAAAGTGTTTGATTTTTTTTTAAAAACTATTTTAGGGGCTTGACGGTGAAGATTTTAAATAATTTTTTCGAATTCTGAAAAAGGTAGTAGGGTTTACAAATTTATAAAATAAAGTCTAGTGTTAAAGCATCTCCTATAGAATATGAGGGTTTAAAAATTTATAAAATAAAGTCTAGTGTTAAAGCATCTCCTAAAGAATATGAACAAAACACAAGACAAATTCCGAACATAGACGGCAATTACATGATAAAAGTAAATGAAATTCCTCTATAATGTCAGTGGCTTCAAAACAATCTGTATATTTGGTATGTGAGAGCCTGAGGGGACAAGAATCAAATGGTCCATTAAACATATAAGAATTTAAGATTAAAATCCTAAAGATAACATTACTTAATTAGAATCAAATCAGATGCCACCGTTGTTAAAATAAAGAGCTACCTAAAATTTGAATGCCCACGTTATCGACAAAAGAAACAATTGAACGCATTGTACCAACAAAATTGTTAATGTGAACTAATTTTCAAAATTTTAGTATTTGGGAGCTTCCCAACGACTACGAAAAAGAAATGCGTAAATCGAATCCATTACATACTGATTAGTGTTAAAAATTGTATGTTTATTAAGGGATAAAAATGTTATTTTGTTTTATTAATGTAATTTATATTTGTAATTGTGTAACATATTGTGAATTTCTAATTATTTTTCTAAATATTTGATTTTGTGTATTTTTGTGTGTTTATTAGGTAAAATTAATAATTTCATGCAATTTGAGGCTCCGAACAAATGCATAGATGTCAAATTTGGATTCCGAAAGTCCGAGAAATTATGTCATTGTCGAGGAGGATCCAAGATTTTTATTATAATTTTTTACGTTTTTACCACAGTAAATGTGGTAATTGTAAAATTATAAGTTTTTATTATATTAGGTATGGTAATTGTTATTGGAATGTGTTGGATGTGCTTGAGTGGATAAGTTCGGTTTATGTTTTATTAGTGGGATTATTAGTGGGACATATGTAAGGTTAAGATGTAATTAAATTTTTTTTTTGTGTGGTGTGGATTTACCATGTATTAGTATAAATAGAGGGGGGGGTGAACACACCTCTCCACACCTTCTCTTCTCTTCTTTTCCCCCAAATTCTTCTTCTCATCTCTCCTTGTAATTTATTTTCAATCAATAAAATTAGTTTTATTTCAATTTTCAAATTCCATTTTTAATTATGTGTTTTTCAATTTTAGTAATTTCCTTTATAAAAAAATGTTTAGCTAAATATTAATAGTTAGGGGAAGGTGAAACTCTTAGGAAATAAATATGATTTAATGAAATTCTATTTTTAATTTTATAAATTAAATTATTTTCTATTTAATTTTATACATATTTTATATTATGAGATTTTGATTTATTGCAGACAAACAAGGGAGTTTGGCACAATAAATTCTTTTTATCTAAATATAAGGTATGGTAAAATGGTATTTTGACTTATTGTAGACAAATTAAATTTTGGCACAATGAATACTTAATCCATCATAAAATTAAAGGGAAAATAATAATAATTTATATAATTAATCTTTTGGGCAATAAATCTAAAAAATGGCAAAAAGAATTTAATAAGTTTTATTTACTACTAAGAGTGAATCCACAACCCTAACTAATTCAATTTCATAGTTTTATTTAAATTAAGTTATTTATATTTAAGTTTTATTTTCAAATTTTAGATAAAATAAAATAAACAAATTAAATATTTTCTCAGTGGATCGACCTCGGACTCACCGAGATATATTATAACTAGGCACTCTTATACTTGAGAGTAAATCAAATACTTTTAAGTCGTGTCAAGTTTTTGGCACCGTTGCCGGGGAAATGTATTTATTTTTTTTACTTTTTTTGTAAATTTTTGTTTGCCCCCTTTTGTTTTCTTAAATTCTCTTCTACCCCCACATCTTTCATAGTTCTAATTTCACCCCAACAATTCTCGTTTCTTACTCATTCTTCTCATAATTACGTTCTGACCATAAAATATTTCCGAATCTTCATTTGCATCCCACATGGCTCAATTCTAAAATTCTAAAAATTACCGTGTGGCCATAAAATTATAAATAATTTCAATAAGAATCTCTAGACGAAATTTCTCAAAATAATTAAAACTTGGACTTATATCTTGGATATATTTGGACTTATTTTGGACTTAATTTGGACCAAACTAACTTTAACTACTAACTCTAATTACTAACTCTTAACTTACTAACTGCTAACTCCTAATTTTTTTTTCAGTTATTTAATTTTCAGCATTTATTTATTTTTTTTTTGCTTTATTTTTTTATTGGTGGGTTCAACCACCATTTGTTTTTCTTATTTTGCATTTATTTATTTATTTTTACTTTATTGGCGGGTTCAACCACCATTTTTTTCTTTTTCTTTTTCTTTCTTTCGCCTTTATTTTATATTTAATTTTATTGTTAATTGGTGGGTTCAACCACCAAAATTGTTATTTAATTTTAAGTTATTAATTTTCTTTTGCACACTTATATTATTTATATATTTAATTTTTTATTTTTTTCATTTTGTAATTTTCATTTAGTTTTTGTGTTACTAATTTGTTTGTTATCTTTGTGATATAATTATTGTATGAGACGTTAGTCTCGATCTTTAAGTGGCAGGTTAATTCGTAGATCTCAATCACCACCATCAATCATGGACGAGACCCAAGACGAAAACAATTTAGGGCAACTTAATCCTCCAATTGATCAAGGAGACAACCAATCTCAACATGATCAACCGAGAACTTTGAGAGACTACATGAATCCAACTAGAACTGGAGCACCGTCATGTATAGTATTTCCTTCAGAAGCATCTCGATTCAACTTTAAACCATGTATTATCCAACTTTTACCATCATTTCATAGTTTAGAATCTGAGAATCCTTACTTGCATCTAAGAGATTTTGAGGAAGTTTGTAATACATACACGGACCAAAATTGTAGCATGAACATAATTAGATTAAAGCTTTTTCCTTTTTCATTAAAAGATAAAGCTAAAACTTGGCTACAAAACCTTAGATCTGGATCAATAAGAACTTGGAATAACATGCAAGAACAGTTTTTGAAAAAATTCTTTCCACCTCATAGAACAAATTCTTTTAAAAGGCAAATCACTTCTTTTACTCAAAAAAATGGAGAAACATTATACCAGTGTTGGAATAGGTTTAAAGAATTGCTTAACATATGTCCACACCATGGTTTTGAAACTTAGCGATTGGTCACTTATTTCTACGAGGACTTAATACCACAAACTAGACAAGTTGTAGAAATGATGTGTAATGGTGAATTTAAAGATAAAAATCCTGAAGATGCACTAGATTACCTTGACCAATTAGTGGAGGAATCTACTACCTTAGGGAAGATCATGATTTACAAGTAAAATTTGCATCCCTAGTTAGGAAGGTTGAAGCTTTGGAAAATAAAAAAAGTGATCAAGTAAAATCTGTTCAAGAAATTGCATGTGATGTTTGTAGCTCTAATGATCATTTCACTCAAGATTGTCCCACTCTGCCTGCACTCAAAGAATGTTTGCATGATCAAGCTAATGTCATCAACACTTTTAATAAACCAAACCCATATTCACAGACTTATAATCCTGGTTGGAAAAATCATCCAAATTTTAGTTGGAGGAATAGTAATGATGCACAATCTTCACAAGCACCACCTCCACAAAATTTTCAAAATACTCATCCTTATGTACCATATGTTCCACCACCATGGAAAATTTTGGAAGATACAATGCATTCATTCATTAGGAAGCAAGATACTATTAACAATCAAAATGCACAAACTTTTTCTGATTTGAAAGATACTCTTGCTAAAATTTCTTCTGCACTCACAATTCAAGAAAAAGGAAAATTTCCAGCTCAACCACAACCAAATCCTAAGATTCAAAATGCACCCATGGACCATGTTAAGTCAGTTATAACTCTTCGTAATGGTAAGGTTATTGATCGGCCTATTCCTGAACCTTGTGAAAATGATAATTCAAAGGGTAAGGAAGAACTAGATAAACTTACACCTAGTGAAGAAATAACTACTGTTCTATCTGAACCACCATTTCCGTATGCATTGAATAAACCAAAGAAATCAAACCACTCTTCTAAAATTTATGAAATCTTTAAGCAAGTGAAAGTTAACATTCCTCTGTTAGATGCAATCAAGCAGGTACCTTCATATGCCAAATTTTTAAAGGACTTATACACTGTTAAGAGGAAATTGAAGGTAAAAAAGAGTGCATTCATGGCTGAACAGGTAAGTATCATTCTGTCTACTAATAATAAGTTAAAATATAAAGATCCTGGTTGTCCTACTATTTCTTGTATTATTGGAGATCACAAAATTGAGCACGCTTTGTTAGACCTTGGTGCTAGTGTTAATTTGCTTCCACATTCAGTTTTTCTTCAACTTAATCTTGGTGAGTTAAAATCAACTTCAACTACACTTTTGCTTGCCGATAGATCAGTTAAAATACCGAAAGGAATAGTGGAAGATGTTTTAGTACAAGTTGATAAATTCATATACCCTGTGGATTTTATTATTTTAGAAACTGAACCTGTTGTGAATAATTATAAACCAATTCCTGTAATTTTGGGTCAACCATTTTTAGCAACTACTAATGCTTTGATTAATTGTAGGAATGGTTTAATGAATTTGTCATTTGGAAATATGACTCTAGAATTGAATGTTTTCAATATGTGTAGGCAACCTAATGAGGAAAATGAGAATGAAGATGAGATTGATGAACAAAAGGAATTGCTTGAATCTTGTATAGAGGAGAATATTCAAAAAGGGAGTTTTTCTGAACTTAGTGATATTTGCTTGGTTAATTCAATTGAATCAAATAAACAACTTGACCATGATACTTCTAATATAAATTTATTGTTTGATTCTTGTCAGACTTTGCAAACTGATGACGAGAAATCAAAATTTGAGGAGCTTGGAATTATTGAAAAGACTGAACAACAAGAAGCACCTAAATTGGAATTGAAACCTTTGCCTGAAGGATTGAAGTATGCTTATCTTGGAGAAGAACAAACTTATCATGTTGTGGTTTCTTCGACCTTATCAAGCGACCAAGAAGATAAGTTACTATCTGTTCTTAAAAAGTATAAAAATGCAATTGGATGGACTTTAAATGACATTAAAGGTATTAATCCTTTAATTTGCACACATAGAATCAATTTGGAAGAAAATGCTAAAACATGTCAACAACCTCAAAGAAGATTAAACCCACACATGAAAGAAGTAGTAAAAACAGAAGTTCTTAAGTTACTTGATGCGGGAATTATCTACCCTATCTCTGATAGTAAGTGGGTAAGTCCTACACAAGTAGTGCCTAAAAAATCTGGAATCACTGTTGTTAAAAATGAAAAAGGTGAATTAATTCCAACACGAATTACATCTAGTTGGCGCATGTGCATTGATTATAGGAAATTAAATGAAGCCACTAGAAAAGATCATTTTCCTTTACCATTTCTTGACCAAATCTTAGAAAGAGTAGCTGGACATCCTTACTACTGCTTTTTAGATGGGTATTCAGGTTATTATCAAATTCCTATAGCACTTGAAGACCAAGAAAAAACCACATTTACATGTCCCTTTGGAACATTTGCATTTAAAAGAATGCCATTTGGACTTTGTAATGCTCCTGCAACATTTCAAAGATGCATGTTAAGTATTTTCACTGATATGATTGAACATTGTTTAGAGGTCTTTATGGATGATTTGACAGTGTTTGGGAATTCTTTTGATGATTGCCTTGATAATTTGGAAAACGTTTTAAAAAGATGTGTTGAAAAAGAACTCGTTTTAAATTGGGAAAAATGCCATTACATGGTTACTTCTGGAATTGTTTTGGGTCATGTTATATCCGTTAAAGGAATTGAAGTTGACAAAGCAAAAATTGAAGTCATATCTAAATTGCCACAACCAAAAACAGTTAGAGATGTGCGATCCTTTTTAGGGCATGCAGGATTTTATAGGAGGTTTATAAAAAACTTTAGTGTCATATCTAAACCACTTTGTAACCTCTTATTAAAAGATGCACCGTTTGAATGGACTGATGATTGCCAAAAATCTTTTGAGAAAATAATTTGCCTTTTGACATCTGCACCTATTATGCAATCTCCAGATTGGTCTTTACCTTTTGAATTAATGTGTGATGCAAGTGACTTTGCTATTGGTGCTGTTTTAGGACAAAAAAGGGATCGTAAGTCGTTTGTGATTCACTATGCGAGTAAGACTTTGGATAATACTCAAATGAATTATTCGACAACTGAAAAAGAATTACTTGCTGTGGTGTATGCATTAAACAAATTTCGCTCATATTTGCTTGGTTCTAAAACTGTTGTTTTTACTGATCACGCTGCTGTGAGATATTTGATGACTAAACAGGATGCCAAACCAAGACTAATTCGCTGGATTTTGTTACTTCAAGAATTTGACCTCACCATCAAAGATAAAAAGGGTGCCGAAAATGTCGTTGCTGATCATTTATCAAGACTCACATCTGAAATCTGCACTGATATAACACCCATCAATGATTCCTTTCCTGATGAATTTTTATTATCTGTTACTTCAATACCATGGTATGCTAACATTGTTAATTTCCTTGTTACAGGTAAAATGCCTTCGCAATGGAATACTCAGGAGAAGAAGAAATTTTTGGTTGAAGTAAAGAAATTTTATTGGGATGATCCTTACTTATTCAAATATTGCTCTGATCAGATTTTTCGACGATGCATTCCTGATAATGAGGTAAGTAGTGTCATTAATTTTTGTCATTCTGAAGCATGCGGTGGACACTTTTCTTCAAGAAAAACTACGGCTAAAATTTTACAAAGTGGATTTTATTGGCCTACCATATTTAAAGACACATATGAATTTTGCAAAACTTGTGAAAACTGTCAAAAATTGGGATCAATTACTAAAAGAAACATGATGCCCTTAAATCCCATACTTGAAATTGAAATATTTGACTGTTGGGGAATTGATTTCATGGGTCCATTTCCACCATCTTTTGGATTTGTGTACATATTAGTGGCAGTTGATTATGTCTCAAAATGGATTGAAGCAATGTCTTGTCGAAATAATGATAGTAAAACTGTCATTAAATTTTTAAGAGAAAACATTCTAAGTCGATTTGGAATCCCTCGAGCCATTATTAGTGATGGAGGTAGGCATTTTTGTAATAAGTCATTTGAGTCTTTAATGAAAAAATATGGAATTACACATAAAGTTGCTACCCCTTATCATCCTCAAACAAATGGTCAAGTTGAATTAGCAAATAGGGAGATAAAACAAATTTTAGAAAAAACAGTTAACCCAAACCGCAAAGATTGGTCTCTTCGATTGACTGATGCACTTTGGGCATACCGTACTGCATTTAAAACGTCATTAGGAATGTCACCCTATCGGCTAGTTTATGGTAAACCTTGTCACTTACCTGTTGAACTTGAACATAAATCATTTTGGGCTATTAAAGCTTTTAATTCAAATTTGGATGATGTTGGTAATGTGCGGAAATTACAATTGAATGAACTTGAGGAATTAAGAAATGATGCATATGAAAATTCAAGAATTATTAAGGCAAGAACAAAAATTTTTCATGATAAAAGAATTTTTCGAAAAACATTTGAAATTGGTCAAAGAGTGTTGCTTTATAATTCTCGTCTTCATTTGTTTCCAGGAAAGTTAAAGTCAAAGTGGAGTGGCCCATTTATTGTAAAAAATGTATATCCACATGGGGCTGTAGAAATTGAGAATCCAAAAAACAGTGTCACATTTAAAGTTAATGGTCAAAGAATAAAGCCCTATCTGGAATACCAACCACGTGATCCAAGCACCGAAATAAATTTGAGTGACCCACAAAATCTTGATTGAGTTTTTAATGAGTATTTTAACTTTTCACTGTTGTTTTACCGTTTGAATTGTTTGACTGTCTTGAATGATACGCGTTGTGATGTTTCTTACTTAAGTGTGTTTAATAATTGTGTTTTCTTCATCATTATACATCATGAGTACCTCAATAAGGAATATTCTGTTTACACATCTTAAAAGACTTTTGCGAATAAAATTTCACTTGAGAAGATTGATACAAAGCTGTAAATCACATCCAATTTGGGAACGACAACCACCAGAATTAGTGGCCTACGTTGAGGATCAAGAAAGACAACTCAGAGCAATAGAACGTGGCATATATGAATTTCAATTGGAGCTTGAGGTTAACTCAATGAGAGGACGAATGTAAGTTCATTTTCCTTTGTACATATTGTGTTTCTTTTTTGTTCGCTTTCACGTTTGATTTGATTTTGCAGATTTGATTTTGGTGTGCTTTGATTTATTTTCCCGTATAAATGGCGGATAACGGTACTCCGTGACTTCTTAAGTCGGTATCCTCAGTTTCCCACAATAACTGAAATCTCAAAATCAAGCATGGAAGAAATACAACATAACTTGCATAAGCGTTTTCCTTCTCTCCCTCAGAATGCCCTTAGGAAAATTTACAAAGCTCGTTGTGAACGACTGCGTTTGTTAATGATCAATGGCATTCCTTCTGACATTCGTTGGTTAATTGAAGCAAAGGTCCGATTAGCTGGTGAGTTTTCTGATCCATTTGTTTCTTACATGCCTGGTTTTAGTAAAAGTACGTTTGCTAAAAAAAGGAGAGCTAAACGACTTGGCTCAAAATGTCATAATTGTGTATGACTTAGTTGCAGATGAGAAGTTTGTAAATCTTTAGGAATGGTTTCTGATAGTCGAGAGGACAAAATTAAATTCGTCAAAGATGGCATGAGTAAAGAATCGTTAGATGATATCTTACGATCTCTTGAGACGCATCGAAGCGGACATGTGCAATATGAGATACACAGGTTATGGAAATTATTCCAAAATGAAAGTGCACAATTTAGTCTTGGGAATCTGACTCAAAAAGACCCTGTTTGCCAGTTTATAAGAAAACTGGATGGGAAGCCTATCATCGACCCATAGAGGGCGTTCAAGCCGTTACTGGACGCAAAACCAAAGGAAGATATTATTCTAATGGCAGCATCTTCGAGTAGACAATTCAAAAATATTTGTGTGCTCTCTGGATTTCGTTATGGAAAATACAAATAGTTCGTTCAAGCAGCTGTAGATCTTGGTCGTGCCATAGCTGAGAGGAAACTACACCTTGTATATGGAGGAGGTGATCGCGGGTTATCAAAACTTGTCTCAGAAGCTGTTTTTATTAGAGGAAACCAGGTACTAGGTATCATTCCACAAGCCTTAAAACCTCTAGGATGCAGGTTTGATGTACCAATTGGAGAAGAGTTAGTTGTCTCAAGTATGCAAGAGCGAATAACTGAGATGTTAAATCATACTGACGCTTTCATTTTCTTGCTAGGAGATCTTGCAACTTTAAAGGCATTGATTACATTTGCATCTTGGGCCCATTTAAACATCCATCAAAAACCCATCGGTTTACTAAATGTTAATAATTTTTTTGATGGGTTGCTCACATTCATTAACCATGCAATTAAGAATCATTTTATTTCAATCTCTGCAAAAAATCTTTTTGTTTGTGCTTCTACTGCTAATGAGTTACTTGATCTTTTACAAGCTTACAAACCAGAGCCAGATCCTGAGACCTTGGCATTGGAATGGTTGACTAATGATGGTAACCTTAGCCCTAGTAGGAAGTACAAATTGGATTTAACTCTTTGGTTGTAACAATCTTCTTGGAGCTATGAGGTTTTGTCTTCTAAACTCTACTTCTTTCCTTTAAGCCATTGAGAACAATGTCTTGTTCAGGTTAGGGGGAGGGAATAGTTGACAGATGTGGAATATAACAAATCCTAGTAATGCTTTTGTCAAAGATGGCAGAATATGGGGTGTAGGGACT
>MKYO02002216.1:15855-36136 GCA_002013955.2 Citrus medica
TTTTTAATTTTATAAATTAAATTATTTTCTATTTAATTTTATACATATTTTATATTATGAGATTTTGATTTATTGTAGACAAACAAGGGAGTTTGGCACAATAAATTCTTTTTATCTAAATATAAGGTATGGTAAAATGGTATTTTGACTTATTGTAGACAAATTAAATTTTGGCACAATGAATACTTAATCCATCATAAAATTAAAGGGAAAATAATAATAATTTATATAATTAATCTTTTGGGCAATAAATCTAAAAAATGGCAAAAAGAATTTATTAAGTTTTATTTACTACTAAGAGTGAATCTACAACCCTAACTAATTCAATTTCATAGTTTTATTTAAATTAAGTTGTTTATATTTAAGTTTTATTTTCAAATTTTAGATAAAATAAAATAAACAAATTAAATATTTTCTCAGTGGATCGACCTCGGACTCACCGAGATATATTATAACTAGACACTCTTATACTTGAGAGTAAATCAAACACTTTTAAATTATGTCACATACCAGCCTGCCAACCTCGGTTTCTGCCTCCTAATTTAGGGACCCCATCAAAATTTTAGTCAATTAATATGTTGAAAAAAAAAGTGAATTCATAACAGAATTTTATCATATAGCTAAGGCCTTTTAAAGTTCTCATATTTTAGTCCCAGAGACCCTTTTTTAGGGTTAGTCATTCGCATTCCAAACCAAAAAAAGTGTAGGATTAAGAATTATAATTAGACTCATCTCATCTTAATATTCTTTCCGGTGGTGTCAGTAATTCAATGTAGCAAATGCTAACTTTAAAAAGTAATATAATTTTAAAAAAATATTTAATAAATAACAACTACTAAAATGTAAATTTATTAAAATATTTCATTCAATATATTTATAATTGTCCTGTCATGTTTTCATATGTTGCAATTATGTAAAGATAACCTCGTTATTAATACTATAATATGAGAATTAAAAATTTCTTAAAATATAACCTTTATTCTTTCATCTAATACAAATATATAAAAAATTAACAAAGTGACAGTTTCATTTTTTAGAACAAAAGAGCAGTGAAGTGTGAAGAATTAAAGAAGAAAAAAGCCAACATTCCAAACCATGCGGTAACTGTTAAGGTAAAGACATAAAGCATTCTTTTAATATGTGATTTTTTTTCCATACTTTTAAAATTTAAGAGGGCCTTTTTTCCTTTGTTTCAAATCATTAATGAGACAATGTTCAAAATACACATAAAATTTTAGGGCGAAAAGCTCCTTTTGGACACTACATGGAACTGCTTATTATTTTTTATTTTCTAATATAAAATAACAAATAAATTTAATGATTTGGTTATTTCAACTTAAATTTTTTATACAAATTTTAAGTCGTTGATCTAATACAATCAAATGGTAGATAAATTGGCATTATTAAATATTACTTTAACTTTTAATACATATCATTCAATTGCATGAAATAATGACTTTAAATTTGTGCTAAAACTTTAAGTTGAAATAACATCTTCTATAATTAAAATGGTTATACTTCAGCTTAATTAAGAAAGTTAAGCTACCAAATTAAAGTGTTCTATAAACATTCGCGTTTACTTTATTGCTAATATTACTTAAAGAATAACTTCTTAATTGATGTTGCAATGGAAAACAAAACAGAAGCCATCCAATGAAATTTCTCTCTTTTGATACTATCTCTCCATGATTTTGAAAAAATTACAAGACTAAGAGAATACGGAAACCCTAAATTTGTAACTTGGAAAAACTAAAAATAAAAATTGATACAAAATAATCAAATGAATCGTCACCTGGCATGGGAAGCCAAAGGCACAACCTCAGCCAAAGGAGTAGCAGGAGAACTTCTACACAAAGGACACGTGGCACTCATCCGGAGCCATTCGTCAACACAATCAGCATGGAAACAGTGATGACAATCTGGAATGCAACGTACTGAATCCTTAGGCTTGTAATCACACAAACAAATAGAGCACGGGCCATAGTCATTGGGTCTGGGCATTCTCATACTCTCGCCCAATATAATCTTGGGATACGTGTTTATAACTGTTCCATCTAAGCCTAACACTAACACACCCTCCAGCCCCGAGTCAACGGCATCAAAATTGGCCGTGGGATTACTGCTACTACTGCTACGACCACCACCACCACCACTACTTGCATTTGCTTTAACTCGAATGCAAGCATAAGAAGCAAGCATTATGGTGGATATTAGGACAAGAATACTAACGGCAATAGCGATGCCATAGCCGAGGCCGACACCGGTTGTCGTCGTCGCCGCCGTGGAAGCTACCACCGGTGGGTTTGCTGTGGACATCAGACATGAACAGTGAGGTAGCTAGCCAGATGTAACTGATGTGGAAGAGAGACCACAGGCATGGTCACATGAGAAGGTGTGTGGCAGTGTGCATTTACTAAATTTGTTGGCAGGCATAGGTGGTTGGACAAAGTCACTAAGGGCCGCCGGGGTACGCGGAATGCATTAAATAGTTTTTGGACTTTGAAGTTAATGTTCAACGGTATTTGGATTCACAACTATGCCTTTTTAATTTCTTTTCTTGCATCTTACAACAACAACAACAACTACAATAATAATAATAATAATAATAATAATAATAATAATAATAATTATTATTATTATTATTATTATTATTATTATTATTATTATTATTAAGAGTCTTGAGATTTGAATGTTGTATTTAAAATCTCATTTCTTTATGTAAATTAATTACTTAAAGCATTACCAACAGGTTATTTAAGAAATATTAAAAAATGATATTTACATCTCCAAAATTTGAGAAAATGATCATTAACACCTTTAAATTTTTAAAAAGAGATATCAAATTTCTTTTTGAGTATAATACCTTTTACCTCTATTATTTTAAAAAAAATTGATTCAAATGTTTTATAACAACAAAAATATAACATTAAAATAAATGTAATAATATATACATTTTAAAATAATTTCAATATTTAATATTTTACAACCTATTAGATATAGAAATAATAATAATAATAATAATAATAATAATAATAATTATTATTATTATTATTATTATTATTATTATTATTATTATTATTATTATTAAGAGTCTTGAGATTTGAATGTTGTATTTAAAATCTCATTTCTTTATGTAAATTAATTACTTAAAGCATTACCAACAGGTTATTTAAGAAATATTAAAAAATGATATTTACATCTCCAAAATTTGAGAAAATGATCATTAACACCTTTAAATTTTTAAAAAGAGATATCAAATTTCTTTTTGAGTATAATACCTTTTACCTCTATTATTTTAAAAAAAATTGATTCAAATGTTTTATAACAACAAAAATATAACATTAAAATAAATGTAATAATATATACATTTTAAAATAATTTCAATATTTAATATTTTACAACCTATTAGATATAGTTTATTATATTAAAGTAAATTTTATAATAAATTGAATCATAATATTAAAATAGATGTATTAAAATTTAAATTATTTTGAATATTATGTAAAATAATAATTTTTGCATCATTAGTATGTGAGGTTTTTTTAATTGTAAAATCTATTTAATGCAAATATTTATTTAAAATGTCTACAATAAATAAATATATATTACTAAAATAAATATAATAATTTACATATTTAAATTTATTACAATATTTTAATATTATTTATCTACCGCATAGATTACATTATTTATATAATATTTGTATTATTAAAATTTGTTTAAAGTCAAATTTTTAGGATAATGGAAGTTAATGATAAAATGGTTAAAAGAGAGTTTCAATGTCTTTTTTTGAAAACTTAAGAGTGTTGGTGACTATTTTTTCAGTCTTCGGGGGTATAAATGTCTTTTTCTAAAAAATATTTCACTTCTCATTTAAAAAGTCACATCAATAATAAAAATTCTATAAAAAAATTTAAATTTGATTGTCTTTTTCTCTCTTCAATATTAGAAAGTAACTTCTCCTTTTTCAAATAGTATTATAGTATTTTCATATCATCATTATTAAAGAGAGATAGATAGAGAGCAAGAGATATGCCTATTATAACTAAATTATTGAAAAAAATAGAGGGATAGTTATATTTGGTGAAAGAAGAAATATAGAAACTTTCTTTATTTGAAGTGCTTTTTAGGAGAGAGCTTACTTTTTCAATCTTCTATTTGCCCATGTAAATAATTAATAAGTATTTGAAAAATAAAAGCAAACGAGTCTTTTGCAATGTTTTTAATTCAAGATTGTCCATTTTTTTAATTACAAAAACCTATGCCTCTTAAAATTAAATTAATTTTTTTATTTAATATCAAATTTGACATTTACTAATTTTGTAGGGATACATCTGAAGTAATAATATAGATATTCAACTTACATATTAAAAAAAAATTGATTGGGTGGGGAAATTTCGGGCTACACTCGTCGTCAGTGGACTGAATAAGACTAATATCTATATATTACATTATTGAGACACATGTAAATAAGCTTATATTATAAAAGACTGTCCCATTAATATGTTTACTTGAGTACCATCCGCATACAGGTCACCGTATCAACAAAAATTTCAGGTATCTTGGAAGTTTGAAAATTGTTTATATTTTTCTTTCATGGGCATTAATTACACCAACGAGTCTTTGGTGTAGAGTACTCTATACCAAATATGGCGTAGCTGACTCGGATTTCCCTCTTGGTTTACCAACTCGCAGTGGTTCGCATCTTTGGAAATCAATTGGAAAGGTTTGGTCGGATACTCTTAAAGGGCTACAGTGGAATATAGGAAATGGTAGGAGGGTCCGTTTTTGGTTGGACTGTTGGGTTACTAAGCACAAGCCTTTGAGTTCATATGCGCTGGCTCCTATTCTTGTCGAGAGTTTAATGAATTTAATTGTTGATTTTGTCGATGCTAATGGCAACTGGCGCTGGGATTCTTTTGAACATCTCCTCCCGAATTGTATTATTTTAAGAATTGCAGCTGTTCAGCCACCAATGGAAGGAAAGGGCGATGATAAATTTTTTTGGGCCAATTCTCAACGGGGGGACTTCTCTGTCAAGTCTGCCTATATGGCCATAACCAAAAACGAAATTGGTATAGAACACTCTCGGTGGAACATTGCTTGGAAATGGAAGGGGCCGCCTCGTGTGCAAACCTTTATATGGCTTGCCCTTCATGATCGGTTGAAGACAAAAGCCGAAATTGGACGAAGGCACATCCATATTGACTGGACCTGTGACCATTGTGGGGTGGCATCAGAGACCACGCTTCATGTACTTCGTGACTGTTTTATGGCAAAAAGGTTATGGAACCAACTTCTCCCAAGTGAGTGGCGTCAAGTTTTTTTCTCTTCAAATCTTCTTGACTGGTTAACTCTTAATTTGAGAAGTAACCAATGCATGGAGAATGGTTTGGAATGGTCTTGTATGTTTGGAGTCGCAATATGGAGACTATGGTTTTGGCGGAATCAGTACCAGTTTAATAAGGTTTCAACGGACTCAATTCGTATGGCTCAAGATGTTCTTATTCGTGCAGAAGAGATCACTAGCTCCAACAAGTCTGGCCTCAATAGTCCGACAAGAAAAGTGGAAAAGTGGATTGGGTGGCAACCCCCTGTATGGCCTTTGTGCAAACTTAACTCAGATGGTGCATGTAAAAGAAATGGGGGTTCGTTTGCTGGAGGAATTCTTCGAAACTCTAATGGGGATTGGGTTAGTGGCTTTGCAATGAACATTGGGTATTGTTCGGTCACAGTTGCAGAACTATGGGGGGTTTATCAAGGTCTGGTTATGGCTTGGAACCACGGTATTCGCTGGCTTCTTGTTGAAGTCGATAGTCAGTGCGTTGTTCAAATGCTGAATAATCTTGAAGAAATGACTAATGAATACTCTCCGTTGGTATTGTCCATCAAAGAGCTTATACACAGGAATTGGCACATTTCGGTGAACCATGTTTACAGAGAGGCAAATTTTGCTGCCGAATCAATTGCGAATTACGCTTCCGACCTTCCAATTGGCCTTCACAATTTGAGTAGTCCCCCGGCTTGTGTTATTCCTTTTCTTCTTCATGATATGTATGGGGTGGCTCACCCCCGAATAGTGTCCTTGTAGCTCTTTTAACAGAGCCCCTATTGAATCAAAAAAAAAAAAATCGTTGGTTTACTTTCCGCAGAATTCACGGTTCGCGAATTGAATGTGTGTTTAAAATATAGTAAACAATAATATTATATTACTGTTTACATTAATTCATTACTGACTTATATTTGGTAATTTTAGAATCTACCACAACGCTCAATTTCTCCGTTTTACACAAACCGGAGGTTTCCTTGAGTTTATGTAATGCACTAACTTTTACATCAATAGAAGGATTAAATATACTTTAATTTTTATTATCATAAATAAAAATTAAAAAATAAATTATATTATAATATTATTCTATTTAATAATATTATATCATATTTATATATTAGTAATTAATATATAAATAATTAATTTAATATAAGTAATAATAAAATAGTAATAAATCGTCCATCAAAGAGCTTATACACAGGAATTGGCACATTTCGGTGAACCATGTTTACAGAGAGGCAAATTTTGCTGCCGACTCAATTGCGAATTACGCTTCCGACCTTCCAATTGGCCTTCACAATTTGAGTAGTCCCCCGGCTTGTGTTATTCCTTTTCTTCTTCATGATATGTATGGGGTGGCTCACCCCCGAATAGTGTCCTTGTAGCTCTTTTAACAGAGCCCCTATTGAATCAAAAAAAAAAAAATCGTTGGTTTACTTTCCGCAGAATTCACGGTTCGCGAATTGAATGTGTGTTTAAAATATAGTAAACAATAATATTATATTACTGTTTACATTAATTCATTACTGACTTATATTTGGTAATTTTAGAATCTACCACAACGCTCAATTTCTCCGTTTTACACAAACCGGAGGTTTCCTTGAGTTTATGTAATGCACTAACTTTTACATCAATAGAAGGATTAAATATACTTTAATTTTTATTATCATAAATAAAAATTAAAAAATAAATTATATTATAATATTATTCTATTTAATAATATTATATCATATTTATATATTAGTAATTAATATATAAATAATTAATTTAATATAAGTAATAATAAAATAGTAATAAATTTAAATAATATTAATATAGAATTAATATAATATAATATAATATTAAACGCTTTATAATATTATTATAATACAATAATAATGTAACATAATATAATATACTTATATTAAATAATATTTTACAGTATAATACAATATAGTATATCAAATGCACTCTAAAATTTTGAACAAAAAAACCAATCTCAATGTCCATTACATTTCATTAGTGCATGCAAATGAATTTTTTTTAATTATAGTCTGATTATTTAATCCTTTCATACATTTTATTAAAATTTCATTACTCAATTTTTTTTCAAGTTAACATTTCCGTTTTGCAAATCAACATTCATTATAACCATACATAAAGACTTTAGTTTTTATCCACTGAGATGAAAAGGAAAATGTTTTATCATTAATTTATATTGAGGAGTCCCCATGCAAATGGAATCTTTGAAAACTCCATCATTGTGTTTGTGTGATAAATGTGCATCGAGACCAAGGGCGAGGAGCAATGAACAATCAATGTAGGATGCTCATTTAATTCACTCTTATGAAGTAGATCCGATTGTCAAATGACAATATTCTGTTAATTAATGTTTTAGGTATAGATATTGGCTTTTTGTTCTTATTTTTAAAGGGCGAAACTATTTTAAACTCATCGTTATCATCATTTCTGTTAACATCAATATTTGCCTCAATTAAAATTTTACTCTACATACTCCTCAATATCCAATACGAATCTTAAAATTCCATCATGTTTTCCTCTTCATATTAACCTTGAAATCCTTTGCATCATTTTTTAAAATTATCTTATTTTCATTTTTTTAATCCATTCTTTCAATTTATGTACCAATTTCAAATATTAAAATGTTAAGAACTTTTTCTTAAAGAAAAGTTATCTAGGCTTCTAGCGTTGACCTAAATTTTTAAAATTCTAAGAAAATTGAGTATGAAAATTAAAAATACCATTTATGTTGTAACAGTAATCCAACTGAAACTCGATCTACTTGGTTTATTTGTTTCTTAAGTTTCCATGACCCAAATAGTGTTGAGAAAAAATATAGTTTTTTAAATTTATATAAAACCTTTTAAGATCATTCTCATACAATATATAAGAATTTGTAATTTAGAAATCGTACCTTAAAAATCTGATTTACCTTTTTCCGCTGAAATAATTTAGGCTCACAGATCACGATCCGTCACCATCACTCTTGTTAGATCACGATCCGTCACCACCACGCTTGTTAGAACACGAACTGGCACCAATGATCTTTAAGGTTATGATTCAAATTTGATCTGCACTTGACGTGTGGGCGCCTTTATCACTACCAAAACAACTAGCATGAGAAAATTTTTCTCTCAACAATAGAGAGAAAAATCTTTTTCTCTGATCTGTATAAAGTGGCTACCCCCTTTTTCTTTAGAGAAAATATACCTTTTTATATCTCCCTTTAGTGAAAACCCTAGGCTCCAAATAATGAAAAACAAAACTCACATTACTTGCTTTTTCTATAGGGGACCCACCTTGTAAAATAACATAAGGCCCCTTACACACAAGCTAATTAAATGGAGTCTCTCACTAAATGATATATTTAGGCTTTTGACCCAAATAGCTAGTTATCTTACTTATTAATCCGGTAGTGGTGCAGTCAATTAAATGAGCTAACCCTGGGATCATTTGGGAACATACAATAGTGGCTATAACAATTAGGCTTGTAATTAAAATAGCCTAATTATTTAATTCCAAATCTACTCCACTAAAAGATTGGAATTGACCTCCATAATTGTATGCTCGAATAATAATTCGTCCCAAGCCACATCGATTTCTTTACTGCACAATCCTTTGTACCACATAATTAATTAAATCGATATCTCAACTGTCCAATTAATTTAATTACATCTTGTTTCTTAATACTTACTGGTTTTCTCTAACAATTATTTTCAACATACTAAATATGTTGACATACTCTGGCACGAGAATTCTATGATCAAGTGCCGAAAACCCATCAAGAGATGTGTTGTACAAATTCTATATTGTTAATCTATAACTCCAATACTCATAAATGCTCCCACCAAGATACCGGGTAATCTTGACCACAAGTATGTGTCGTGCCCATTGGTAACTCAAATGGAATAACAATTACAATCATGAAATCATAATTAACTCAAGATTAAGATTACAATAACATCAATGCCTATGAGATTTAATAAGTCGGACAATTATTACAAAGTTAATTAAATCTCATATGTGATCCAGTTCAATGTAGTCGTACTACATCATTAAATTCATACATGATTAAGACAAATCATTCAATGAATTTATTACAGTCTATACCTAAATAAAGTGCCAAACTTTATTTATCAACTGCGAACTAAATTTATTTAATCATAAGATAACTTGTATTTATGTCTTCTGTGAATCCACATAGTGATCACATAAATACATATAATATGATTAAATGGACTTTAATACAAATATTAATGCAATTAAGATATTTGAATAAAATACATTATTTATTTTATTAATTAAAAAAATTATTTATTACAATTAAATAAACACATATGCTTTTAAAGATCATATTTTCCCAACAATCTCCTACTAGCTCTCAAAGCATATCTGGCATATTGCACATGCTCTAGGGCTCTAAGTGCAGGTTATAAATGTTTCCCACTAATGGCCATTGTAATAAGATCTGTCATTTAGCATCTAATGACATTTGGGGTACTGTCATATAACCTTTCTACACTATTCCCTTATAAGATGATATTTCCTCTCAATATGATTTGTTTCTTCTGGTTCCTTAGTTCCTTAGATTGAGTTACTCTACCATCATAATCACAAAATAGTTTAAAGGGTGTAGTTACAATAGGTACCACCTCAAGATTTTGTAAGAACTTATGGAGTCATATAGCTTCTTTTGCAGCTTCAGATGTAGCCACATATTCAGCTTCAGTTGTGGAGTCTGTGATACAAGATTGTTTCACACTCATCCAACTAATAGCTCCACTTCCTAATGTAAACACATAGCTGGAAGTTGATTTTCTAAAATCCTTATCTGACAAAAATCAGAATTAGTATAACCCACTAGAATGAGTTCATCACAAGAATACACAAGCATATAATTTTTAGTTCTTTTCAGATACTTTATAATATACTTGACTGCAGTCCAATATTGAGGTCCAGGATTAGATTGATATCTGCTAACCATCCCTACCGCAAAACAGACGCTTGGCCTAGTGAACTCGTCTCATTTTCTCGATCTCTTTAGATGTTTTAGGTGATTGATCCTTAGAGAATACAATTCCATTTCTAAATGGTAATAAACCAGTCTTAGAATTTTCCATGCTAAATCTAACCAATATCTTATCGATATAAACCGCTTGAGACAAGGCTAAAGTTTTATTCTTTCGGTCTCGTAGTAATTTGATACCAAGAATATAACTTGCCTCTCCAAATCTTTATTGTAGTCAATACTCCTATATCGTTTCCAATCAGGAGAATATTGTCTACACAAAGATCTATGAAGGCTACAAATTTTCCCTGAATCTTCTTGTACACACATGGTTCATCAATGTTCTGAATGAATCCAAGAGATTTAATCTCTTGATCAAATCTAATGTTCCATGAACAAGATGCTTGCTTTAATCCATAAATGGATTTTTGCAACTTACATACCATGTGTTCTTGGCCTTTTGTACGAATCCATTTGGTTGCTGCATGTAGATGTCTTCTTCAAGATGCCTATTAAGAAAGGCTATCTTGACATCCATTTGCCAAATTTCATAATCTAGCACTGCAGCAATGGAGAGCAGAATCCTGAAGGATTTAAACATAGCAACCACAGAAAATGTTTCCTCATAATTGATTCCCTTTTTCTGAGTAAACTCTTTGGCTACTAATCTTGCTTTAAATGTTTCCATCCTTCTGTCTACTCATCTTTCTCTCTTGTAGATCCACTTGCACCCTATAGGTTTTACCCCATTTGGTGCCTCTACAAGTTCCCAGACTTTATTGGAATACATAGATTGCATTTCTTGATTCATGACCTTTTTCCAAAATTCAATATCTCTATCTATTAGAGCTTGGTTGTAACTAGTGGGATCTTGTACATGTTCATCTGAGATAACCGTATAGATTTCTCCTAAAAGCATGTATCTCGCAGGTAACCTAGTTACCCTCCCACTATGACGAGGTTATAAAAGTGATGGTTGTTCAGGGATAATCCTGTGTTGATCAGTTGGTTGTTGTTGTTCTTCTTGTTCTATAACAGGTGTTGAGCATCAACTTGATCTCTTTTATTTCTCTATTTTTACCTTACTCTTAGGTTATAAGTCATTATATAGTCTTCTTCAAAGAAAGTAAAGAATATGTCTATAAATACGTTCCTATCTTGAGGACTATAATTCAAACTTTCCCTTATTCTTTTAAGATACCTAAAACATGCAAGCTTCTGAACACGAATCCATCTTCTCTACCTCTGATTCTAATAGAAATACTAGTAAACTCTAAATATGAATGTGTCTCAAACCATGTTTGTGACTTTTTCATAATTTCTTGGAGTAGTAGACACCGAGATAGATGAAACTAAGTTCAATAAACTTTACAGTTTTAAATACTGGTATCTGAAATAAATAAAAAAGGTAAATGATAAACCACTTAGTATATATCTTGTCTTATCCAAAAGAATCTTGTTCCTCCATTTAATTACACCAGTGTATCATAGTGTTCATTATATGAGGGAGTTTATCCCATTTGACAACCAAATAGAGCTTGAATTCTCCATAGAGATATTCTTTGTTTCGATCATATCAAAATTCTTTTATGTTCCTGTCTAATTGCTTTTGTCTTATCCACGTACTCTTTTGAATTTCAAAAGCAATGGAATCATGACGCATTTAGACAAACATAAATAAAATGAATATTCATCAACAAGATTGATAGAATACTCATAACCTCTTATAACATGTAAACTGATTAGTCTATATACTTCTGTATGCGCTAAATCATCCAATACAATGTTATGCTTTTAGCTCAAATAGAGCATCCTCGTCATATTACTTTTCTAAATAAGAGTTATAGAGTTACAATGATCAATCTCGATAGGCCAACAAGTCTATCATTAATCATTTTCTTAAAATCTTATTATAGTTTATATGACTTAAGCATAAATATCAGAGGTGATTTTGGTTTGAAGAAACATTTCTTTTCTTAGATAAATGCATATACTCTTTATCATTATATCTTGCTTTGAATAGATCAAGGGACTTATATGATATAAATTGTCTTTATAAATAATAAACAGAGGATCAAAAAATAATAGTGTACTCCTGTTTATTAAAACAAGTCACCAAAATTAAATTCCTCTAATATTTGGAAAAATAAAGACAAATATCAAAACTTTAAGTCTTGTAAAATTGATCTAGCCTTTCAATTGATATAAACTAGCATGTCCTCAACTGCTGTTTGAAGCTTTCTTCACTTAATCTCTTGGTTTCCTGAAAACCAAATAAATGAATTACAAATAAGATTAGTTATCTCAGAATTCATTATTGTATGAATCAATAGAAATCTGAACTAATTAGGAAGCTTAAAGATTTCCTATACCTGATTTTAATGATCTTAGGACAATCTTTCTTCCAGTGACCCTTCTGTCCACATTTGTAACACTTGCCTTTTGGCTTGCCACTTCTTTTAGTGGACAGTTTGTCGATCCCAACTCTTGCTTGCTCATTCTTGTCTTTCGACTTAAGCCTTGAAGAGAATCCTTTTTCAGGAAGTTTTCTGCTATGATAAAATTCTTCTATAGCATGTAGTTCGTGCATTAATTCAGTTAAGGTCATATCTTTATTGTTTAAGATATAGATAACCTTAAACTCTTTGAATGTATCAGGTAAAGATTCAATCACCATGTTAATCTTTGATTTATCATTGATTTGAACACCATGAATCTCTACCTCATTCAAATAGTCCATCATTTTGAGGACATGATCACGAACTCTTGTGTCCTCTTCCATCTTTGTATCCGTAATACGTTTTAATGCTGCTTCTCTGGAAAAATGGATATTTTTCCCAAACATCTGATGAAGACTAACCATTATTTCAGTGGCTGTTTCTATGCTCCGATATTTCTTATGTAGTTCCACAGAAATCGAAGCCAATATATAGCGCTTAGCCATTTTGTTAGCTTTGTACCATTTCTCATAAGGCTCCCTCTGATTTCTATAATCATATAACGTTGGTTCTAGAGGACATGATCACGAACTCTTGTGCCCTCTTCCATCTTTGTATCCGTAATACGTTTTAATGCTGCTTCTCTGGAAAAATGGATATTTTTCCCAAACATCTGATGAAGACTAACCATTATTTCAGTGGCTGTTTCTATGCTCCGATATTTCTTATGTAGTTCCACAGAAATCGAAGCCAATATATAGCGCTTAGCCATTTTGTTAGCTTTGTACCATTTCTCATAAGGCTCCCTCTGATTTCTATAATCATATAACGTTGGTTCTAGAGGACATGATCACGAACTCTTGTGCCCTCTTCCATCTTTGTATCCGTAATACGTTTTAATGCTGCTTCTCTGGAAAAATGGATATTTTTCCCAAACATCTGATGAAGACTAACCATTATTTCAGTGGCTGTTTCTATGCTCCGATATTTCTTATGTAGTTCCACAGAAATCGAAGCCAATATATAGCGCTTAGCCATTTTGTTAGCTTTGTACCATTTCTCATAAGGCTCCCTCTGATTTCTATAATCATATAACGTTGGTTCTAGAGGGCATGATTGGGTCAACATATATTTGCAGCCTTTAGCAGTGAGAATATTAAATAGATTGCGTTTCCAATCTAAATAATTTTCGCCAGTGATTTCATTTTTAACAAGGATAATTAATCATGGGCGCCTTTATCACTACCAAAGCAACTAGCACAAGAAAATTTTTCTCTCAACAATAGAGAGAAAAATCTTTTTCTCTGATCTGTATAAAGTGGCTGCCCCTTTTTTTTTATAGAGAAAATAAGCCTTTTTATATCTTCCTTTAGTGAAAACCCTAGACTCCAAATAATGAAAAACAAAACTCACATTACTTGCTTTTTCTATAGGGGACCCACCTTGTAAAATAACATAAGGCCCCTTACACACAAGCTAATTAAATGGAGTCTCCCACTAAATGATATATTTAGGCTTTTGACCCAAATAGCTAGTTATCTTACTTATTAATCCGGTAGTGGTGCAGTCAATTAAATGAGCTAACCCTGGGATCATTTGGGAACATACAATAGTGGCTATAACAATTAGGCTTGTAATTAAAATAGCCTAATTATTTAATTCCAAATCTACTCCACTAAAAGATTGGAATTGACCTCCATAATTGTATGCTCGAATAATAATTCGTCCCAAGCCACATCGATTTCTTTACTGCACAATCCTTTGTACCACATAATTAATTAAATCGATATCTCAACTGTCCAATTAATTTAATTACATCTTGTTTCTTAATACTTACTGGTTTTCTCTAACAATTATTTTCAACATACTAAATATGTTGACATACTCTGGCACGAGAATTCTATGATCAAGTGCCGAAAACCCATCAAGAGATGTGTTGTACAAATTCTATATTGTTAATCCATAACTCCAATACTCATAATTGCTTTCACCAAGATACCGGGTAATCTTGACCACAAGTATGTGTCGTGCCCATTGGTAACTCAAATGTAGGCTTGGCAAAATCTGAGTTCAGTCTAGGTTTTGCTGTTGCCCGGGACCGGACCGGATGAGAGAAATATAAGACCAGACCTGGGTTAAAATCCAATTTTTCCGAGTCCAGTCCGGGCTTGAGCCCGGCACTTTCCGGGTCCAGATTTTGATCCAGGCTTTCTAAACCCGCATGTGATAACTTCAATTTTTTTTTCAATTTTTTCTTTCATTTTTCTAACAGTGCAAATTTTAAAAAAGAAAATAATCAAACAAACTCATTCAATCTCAAACTTTAAAAAAGAAAATAGTCAAATATAAATATATAACACACTAACAATGCAAATTTTGCACAAATGATAAATTAAAATTATTTCAATCTACTTTCTAATACCTAAATTCATCCAATTTCTAACTTAAATTCATTCAATCTATATATAAAATAAATAAATTAAATTCAACAACATAATAATCACACAATAAATTTAAATAACATCCAACATATCACAAATTCATAATTATATATATATATATATTTAAATTTATTAAAAAACCGGGTCCGGTCCGAGTTCCGAGTTTTTGGTGTTGAACCCGGACCCGGGCCCGGAAATGTCCAGGTTTGAGAATTTCAAACCCGGGTCCGGTTTTTATGCGCAAGCCCGGACCGGATTGGCCGGGTCCGGTCCGGACGGGCTTTTTTGACACCCTACTTAAATGGAATAACAATTACAATAATGAAATTATAATTAACTCAAGATTAAGATTATAGTAAAATCAATGCCTATGAGATTTAATAAGTCTGACAGTTATTATAAAGTTAATTAAATTTCATATGTGATGTAGTTCGATGTAGTCGTACTACATCAATAAATTCATACATGATTAAGATAAATCATTCAATGAATTTATTACAGTCTATACCTAAATAAAGTGTCCAACTTTATTTATTAACTGCAAGCTAAATTTATTTAATCATAAGATAAATTATATTTATGTCTTCTGTGAATCCAAATGGTGATCACACAAATACATATAATATGATTAAATGGACTTTAATAAAAATATTAATGCAATTAAGATATTTGAATAAAATACCTTATTTATTTTATTAATTAAAAAAATTATTTATTACAATTAAATAAAATATATGCTTTTAAAGAACATATTTTCCCAACAAATAGTTACTCAAATAATTAATTCAGTATTTGTCCTCTTTTATAATTTTGTTTATTTATGTTTTTTGACTTTTAAAAATAACTTCATTGGAGTTTTTTCTCCCTAGTTCCATAGCCCCACTACTTTTAAGGATAAAATACTCAAACTCTTGCTCCTCAGATATAGAGATGAGTGTTTTACCACTCAACCAATAGCTTAGATGATGGACTAAAACAATCAAATCCTTACACCAATCCACGAAAGTGGATTTATTGTATGTTTCCTAATTGAAAATAGGAATGAGATTATGAGAATCAAATTGGTAGGTTCCACACCAGTTTAGAAATGATTCGTGGAGAAGTGAGGGTTATTTACATTAACTTTTATTCTATACCCTCTTTAAAATACAAAAATATATTTATGGAAACCCTTAAGAGTGGGGTTATTTGTGCATTAAGAAATATTATGAACAATTACTCAAAACACAACCTTTAAAATTTAAAATCAAACTTTTACAATGTAAAACTTATCAAATTTAAAAATATAGTTTTGAATTCTTTTAGAGAAAAGGACAACTACACTCCTAAAGTTTGGAGCAATGGTCATATAGATCCCAAATTTTCAATAAAAGACTCCAAAAACCTTTTTCATCATAATCCCTTTAAATAAAGTAACAAAAAATTAATTTCAAAACTTTGTAATAAGTACGAATATACTATAAATAATTTAATCTATTTAGTAGACTAATATTAAAATATTTTTAATATTTAAAATAATTTTAAAAATGTATTTATTTTAATAATATATTTGTATTTATTATAAATATTTTAAATAAAATTTTGAGCTAAATAGATTTTATAATTTATAAAATATATCTCACGCTTTAAAACTATCAAACTTATTTTGTATAATAGTCAAAATAATTTAAATTTTATATGTTTATATTAATATTATGCTTCTATTTATTGTAAAAATTACCTTAAATTAAATAAAATATGTCTAATATATTGTAAAATATTAATTTTTTATTAGTGAATGTATTTTTAGATTTATTTAATAATATATTTCTATTATTATATAACATTAGAATTAATTTTTTGAGTTAATAGAGCCAAAGTAATTAGGGTCAAAAGGAGGTCTTGATGTCTCTTACTAAAATCTTAAGAGTCTTCCTAACCATTTTCCTAAACCCAAGAGTGCTAAAAGGTACTTTTCCCCTTCTCTAACACCCATTTTATTCTTCTTCTTCTCCCTTATTTTTCTTTATTCTTAATTCATATGAAAGGCTAGGGGTCTAAAATCTACAACCTTTTTATGAGTGTGTGTCCTTTTTCTTTTATTGAATCGTAAATCTTGGGATTTCAATTTTGGTATATATTGCCTACAATTTATCATTGGGCTATCAGTTACATAAATATATATTTTCATTAATTGAATTTCTAAGATGATAATAAAATACATTTGATGAAAATAATATTAAAATGAGAATCTGTTCTCCTATTATAAAAAAAAAGTATCAAATTTTATTATATTTTGAATACCCAATATTTTGCATAACAAACTACTCATATTGATGAATTTTGTGCCCCTAAACACTTAGTTAAGTGGTTTTTAAGTAGTTTTCACATACATACATACATATATAAATTTTTTGTCAACCGAAGAGTTGAATAAAGGGGATGATATAAAGAGAAAAAAAATAAAAAGATTTACATGGTTCATCGCTTGGCCTAGGTCTACGAGAGTTAAGAGAGCAAATTCACTATAAAATAATTATTACAACAAAATTTTTCTTTCTTACTACTCTCTTGCCAATATATATATATATTTTTTTGCTAGCCCCTTCACCTCTGGAGCACTCTATTTATAATACAAATTTTCAGTAACCTAAGTTTTTTACTAATTCCTAATTTTTATCAACTTCCCCTACTTAGTTACAATTTTATTTTAAATCTATTTTTGTCTCCTTCTCAAAGTAGGTTCCGAGACTTCTAGATTAATTAGAGTTTTGTTTCCTTGTGTGCTGCAGGTCATTTCCTTTTATTTGTTGGTTTCCTGATTCACTTTTGACTTTCCTTAGTTCATGGTTCGTGGTTCGTGGTTCGTGGACTTTTGTGTTTTTCTACTTTTCACTTTTACTTTTCTTGGTTCCTAGTTCCTGGTTCCTGGTTCTTGATTCTTGGTTCTTGATTTTTGTCTCTTTCTTTGGTTGTGCTCTAACTTTATGGATTTCATGCTTCATTTTCTCTTTAGTATCAGCTGCCCCCTAGCTCTTTTAAGGCTTTATTATTAAAACTCAAAAGAGCTGGTCTTTTCTCTTTTGTTTAAGAACCAATTTTTTTTTTTAAAGTCTCATCCACCATCTTTTGTTGAGTATTTGCCATTGTTTTTCCTTCACTTTTTTTGTTTTTAGTCAACAATGTCATATGATTCACCAAACTTTTCTAAATCTGAACTTTTTGAATATCCTCTAGAGGAAGATGATTATCAGCCTATAATCAATCAACCATTCACTATAAACTTTACCCCTGCTTCTTTATTTCCCCCTTATCTCTATTAGTCCATCTTCTGCCTTTACAAAGTGGAGTATAGATGAAGATGTTAACCACATGGGTGAAATGTCACTCGAATCCCTTCGTGTCTCTTACGGCATACCTCGTTTGATTTCCTTAGAAAGGGCTAGGGAAAATGATAAACCTAGCCATCTTCCTCCCAACATTGTCACCATGCACCCCGATTTCTTTTCCCACGGTGTTACACTCTCTTTTCATCATTTTCTTAAGTACATGCTTAGTAACTTCAAGTGTACCCCTGCTCAATTAAGTCCAATTGTATGGCGCGTTACTTTTTAACAATTTCAAATTTTTTTTACCAATTGATGGTCATCCCCAATCCTAATCGAGGCCCTCCTATTAAGGTTTGGTATTACGTGCGCTCCTGGTCTAAGTTTCCTCTTTTAATTATCCAAAAGAAATCTTCTGCAGGTCTTGGAAAGACTCGTGGTCTTTTGCTAGTGGAGACTAGGAGTTTAGGGGGAGTTTAGGGAATTTAATGATATAAACCCTAAATGCCGGGTTCAAACCCATTTTTGTACCCCAGGTAACTGTTTGGGTACTATTTTGATATACTACTGCGGCGTCACTAACGTCTTTTTTTTTTTAACCCCTGCTCAATTAAGTCCAATTGTATGGCGCGTTACTTTTTAACAATTTCAAATTTTTTTTACCAATTGATGGTCATCCCCAATCCTAATCGAGGCCCTCCTATTAAGGTTTGGTATTACGTGCGCTCCTGGTCTAAGTTTCCTCTTTTAATTATCCAAAAGAAATCTTCTGCAGGTCTTGGAAAGACTCGTGGTCTTTTGCTAGTGGAGACTAGGAGTTTAGGGGGAGTTTAGGGAATTTAATGATATAAACCCTAAATGCCGGGTTCAAACCCATTTTTGTACCCCAGGTAACTGTTTGGGTACTATTTTGATATACTACTGCGGCGTCACTAACGTCTTTTTTTTTTTAGCTACATGGAATACACCTCCTCTTATTTCTAGTAATGAGATAGAGTTGCTGCTGAGTGTCCTCAATATTCCGTCAGAACATAGATCTTGGACATATCTTTCCCAACTGGGTTTTTTGTTAATTTTTGGTTTTATATTCCCTGCACATTTTGTACATACTCCTAGTTGTGATTGTTTGCTCTTTTTCTATATTTTTTATGATGCGGAAACATGTAATTTCTTTTTTTTAGCCATGTCTTCCAAGAATGACGGAGCTTGCAAGAAGAAGAAGATTGAAAAGTTCTTCCTTCTAAGATTAGTAGAAAACTTTAAGACAAGCCTACCTTTCATGTTGGAGGATCATATTTTAAGGCTGCTATTCCTAATCATCCTCAGTAAAAGACCTTGCCGACTGTTTACATGGCTATTGTTGTGCAAATTTTAATGAACTCGCAAGCGCACGAATCTATTGTAATATAGACTAATGGTGACGAGTGTCGATCCCACGAGGAGGTTGATTTTAATTGTGTGTAGAATTTATTTTGTAAATGGATGATTGGATTTGTGGTGGAAATGATTTGAAATATGCTAAAACTTAAATTGAAATGGCAAGAATAAATTCTGAAATGGAATTGAAATGACGAGAATAAATTGAAAAGAAATCTATTGAAATGACGTACTTGGGTATCTGGATCCGTATCAACATGCATCATGGGCTAAATATTCCTTATTAATACCAATTAAATCATGAGGGGGGAATCCACACCTCATGAACCACGCTCTAATCAATATGGTGCTAAGGGCTTATCGTGCCAAATAATAATAACCTT
>MKYO02002227.1:1406-64603 GCA_002013955.2 Citrus medica
CAATCTTTTAGTGGAGTAGATTTGGAATTAAATAATTGGGCTTGTTTAATTTTAGGCCTAATTATTGTAGCCACTATTGTATGTTCCCAAATGATCCCCGGGTTAGCTCATTTAATTGACTGCACCACTACTGGACTAATAAGCAAGATAACTAGCTATTTGGGTCAAAAGCCTAAATATATCATTTAGTGGGAGGCTCCATTTAATTAGCTTATGTGTAAGGGGCTTTATGTTATTTTACATGGTTGGTCTCCTATAAAATAAAAAATAACGTGAGTTTTATTTTGGGGGCATTATTTGGAGCCTAGGGTTTTCACTAAAGGGAGATATATAAGGCTTATTTTCTCTAAAGAAAAAAAAAGTGAAACCACTTTATACAGATCAGAGAATAAGATTTTTCTCTCTATTGTTGAGAGAAAAATTTTCTTGTGCTAGTTGTTTTGGTAGTGATAAAGGCGCCCACACGTCCAGTGCAGATCGAACTTGAGTCATAACCTGGAAGATCATTGGTGACAGTTCGTGATCTAACAAGTGTGGTGGTGCAGGATCGTGATCATTCAGGAGTGGTGGTGGCGGATCGTGATCTAGGAGCCTAAATCACTTCAACGGAAAAAGTCAAATCGGATTTTCAAGGTACGATTTTCAGAATACAAATTCTTATATATTATATGAGAGCGATCTTCAAAAGGTTTTATAAAAAATTTAAAAACCTCATTTTCCCCCAACATTTGGCTCATTGGTCCTAGTTACCGTTATTGAAATTATTGAACACCTAGTTGTATTGTGTGCACCTATTGACGATTATTGCGGGGTAAAGTACCCTGATTGAACTATTGGTTAGGTCACCGGGATTCTAGGTGACATATTAAACTATTGACCAGGTCACCGGAATACAGGTGACACTATGTGGCATGAACAAATTGAACAAAAGAAAGGTTTTATTGATAAAAGATTTCTTACACGATTATTTATTGAAAATGATTATTACGTTATGACTTGACTGATTATGAGTTTTACCGCACACATATGATTGTAAAATGATTATTGTTTTCCTGACTTATGGTACTTCATAATAATGATTATATACTTTTTCATATTAGTAACCTTATTGATGAGTTTGCTTACCAAGTTGACAGCTCACCCCTCGTCTCCGACATTTCACAGATTAATTTTAGAGGTGTGGGCTTTTGGTCTAGCGGAGAGGATTTGTTAGCTGAAAACTTTGACATTTTCTAGATAAATTAATTATAGCTACTTTGATTATAACTTAGAGCTGGATTTTATTTTGGAGGATTACTGAGTTATTTATTATTTTAGAGACTATACTTTATTTATGGACAACATCAACTTTATTTGAGATTGGTAATAAGATTAATGTTATAAGGTTTCATTCCAAATTCCTCATGAAATTTTTGGGTGAATTTGGGGTGTTACAGACATTGTGGGAAAGAATAAAATTGAAGTGCGTATTATTCCTATTGCACATCAGCCTACATATATTTTTACAAAGGCACTCAGCTATGACTGCTTTCAAAACCTTCGAAAGAAGCTTCATGTTCTTCCCATAACTTTGTGGAGGGAGGGTGATAAAGTGTCAAAATTCTTTAAACAGGCATCAATAGTTGAGTTGGCTGCTTACTCAACAGTGTTTACATATCTGGAAGGCTGACATGGAAAGAGTTTGAATTAGCTGGAAGATAAGAGGAATCATATCGCCTGAGCTATTTATCATTGTGTTGTTATTATCGAAGATAATAATAAATTTAGTTAGATTTTTATCTTCTTCTTTTGTTCATCGTTATTAACTCTTGTACTATAAAATGACATAGAGACTTGATGAATAAAGTGTGAGAGTTTTAATCCTGCAGCTCGTATTTTATTTTTCCGATTTATAATTATAGACATTAATGAAATTACATAGAAGGACAAAAAAAGTCTATTTAAATCGATAAGTAAAACACAAGTAATTCTCTTCGTCAATAATTTTTCTCCTATTTGCATTTTCTTCTATTATTGAAGGAGAGGAACCCTCGGCTGGAAGTGATTATTGAACTTATTTGCGGTTTGCGTTCAAATTCAAATTTGAAGGGCTTGTATAAGAGTAGAAATGAGCGGGTTGAATGCGTAGAATTTGACTCCAGAAGAGGTATAGCTGCATGCAACGAGAATAAGAAATTTATTGGGAAGAAAGGTACTAAAATTGAAGGCAAGAAAAGTAACCAAATACCCTAGTATCCAAGCTACATGGTCTACTGCTGTGAAATTGTAAGGAATAAAAAGATAACTCCATAAAAACATCTTTTAATTTGGTTTCTTGGGTTGTAATTTTTATTTTGCAATTATGACAACCGCATTGAAGCGTCAGCCTTTGGGTCATAATTTGGAAATTGAAAATATTTTGGATGTATTTCTTGTTGGATTTGAAGCGTTGAAGGTATCTGATGAGGATGCAATAAAAAATTGTGTATTTTCTCTTAAAAAAGAAACAAAAAAACCGTTGATATAAATTTCCAGTTTGAACGAAGGAAAAAATAAAATAAAAAAGGGGTTTCATTAGGTATAGTCTTTATAAAAGTTATTTTTATGAACGACGGTGGTGTTATTAGAAATTTATAATAATTTTAAATCTTTAGCGTAAATTAAGGAAAGGGGTTCTAAAAGATTATTGGCCTGATGGGGTGGCAAGTGGATTTACATATACATATACATTACATATGTATGTGTATATGTGTGTGTGCATGTGTATGTATATGTATATGTATATGCATCATCCAAATAGCATCAAAATAAAAGTGCCATCCAAATATTTATATACACCATGTATTGAAATACTTATACAATAAGCACAGGACATTTCGGTCCTTTCATAAATTCACGAAATTCGGACAAAATCACCTTCGGTCAAACAATTACTGATTATCGATCCACGATTTTCTTTTTAAACAATATTCATCCACAGTTGAAAACTTTAGTTCCTTTATACGTGACTTCTCTATCTCAATATGATTCTGTTTCAGTTAAACCCAACGTATGCCACGGAATTTCGAAAAATTCGGATAAACTATCATCTCCTTTTATTGGAATTAAGGTTTCTGTATAGTTGGAAACATGGAAAGAAGAACTATTGAGACCAAAATCCTTCATTTCTTTGGTTTTAGGGTTGTATAATATCATCCGATTAGAGTGAGTCTGTACTAAAAGACCACCATTTTTCCAAAATCCAAGCGGCTGAAGGATTCCTTCAAAAGGTCCGGCAGTTAGTTTTTTTGTCCAATTCTTGTTTTTCATTGACCATATTTCAAAACAACTCTCTTTGGTGTCTAAAACTAGTAAAGAGATACACTCCTCGTATAACCCCATAACCACGTATACTGATTGAGGAAGACGTGGCCCTTGAACCGCGTGGTATACCTCATTACCTATGTCAAACGAAAGGACCACTCGGTGGCCATTATTTCGTAACCCTAGTAACCAATAACAATCTCCATCCAAGTTTATGCATTCATTATTCCAAGGCATATGGTAATGACTCGATTTGAAACTTTCAAAATATCTCCAAGAATTAGTACTTAGTGTGTACACGGCAGTTTGTGAAAAATCATACAACTCATTATTTTTTTCATCCCATAAGGTGAATATCAAAACCAACTTGTACTCATTGTTCTTGGGATCCCTTCCAAATCCAGCATTAGTACGAAAAATATTTGTATACCGAGGTAGGGCGTTACGACATTTTGGGACGGTTCTACACTCTTTAGTTGCAGGGTTCCATAAAGTTAAGCGATTATTGTTACCAAATATGCAAAATATGCCATCATAAGGACCTTCAGCTTCTCCGTATACGGGCTGTAGAGGATCAAAATCTACTGAGGATAAATCAGCCAGTGATTCATCAAGGTACAAATGAAACGCCTCCAGTGGATAGGCAAATGGATCTGTTTCATCCACTACCGTATATGAAACGATTAGATGAGTATTGTTGATATTTTTAAGGTGTTCAGAGATGAACATAGAATCTTCAAACAATGTATACCAGGATTTACACACACACTTAAATCTTATTAAAGATTTCACAGGTTGCCTTAATAGAATTGCATGCACTGCATCCTCATAAAAGTTTCCAGTACTTGTCATCATCATACCGATTTTTCTTAACTTTAATATATCAATTTAATCCTTTTGCCTGCCACGATATAAAAATGCTTCTATCAGTACGCTCTTGAGCCAGAATCAATTTTCTTCTTGTGGCTGGGGAGCAAATTAGATTGTTATGAGCTAAAATTTGTTTTAAAAAAATCAATATTCTCTCAGATAATATAAAAAAGTTTTAAGATCTATATTTATATAGTCACCATCCGGTGCAGGATCTTGCACTTTAAATTAAAAACGCGTGATCCTGCAACAAGGATGTTAGATCTTATCCAATGGTTCTTTTCCTTTCTCATTTTCTTTTCAGGCAGTGATTGTCTAAACTTTAAAAAAAAAAATAAACGAACAACCAATGCTCATCACTGGATCACACATACAAACATATATATAATCTAGAAGCCCAAGATTCATATTCAAAAGCTATTGAAGTGCGGATGATAAATGGACTTTATTTACAACAATATAAAATGGCGAATCAGATTATTTATGATATTGTAAACTCGTCCTAAATTTTAGTAAAGTCTCGGATTAGAAACTGACACACACACACATACATATAGTCCCTTGCTAATAACAAATCATTTTCTTTAATATGTTAAGGATCAAACTAATAAGAAAAATATAAACTTTAATTTACTAAAAGATAAAATATACTGTATTGAAGTATGTATTTTTCTTGCATTTTAGTTTGTGTGTGTGTGTGTATATCTTAATTTTAAAAAAAAAATTGAGTCGCTAAACTAATGCAATAGCTTAAATTTATGTTAAAATTTTAAGTCAAAAATTTAAGTTGACTTATAAGGATTTAAATAAGGAGAATGATGCATTTTGAGAAAGAAATCTATTATATTATTTAAGGAGAAGAAAAAAAAGAAGTAAGTGAACGAAACTAAAATCAAAGTTGAAGATAAATCGCTAAAGGATATTATTATGTTCTTAAAATTAAAGAAAACTCATTGTTCCCCGAAATCCCTGGAAAAAAGTTACACACGGTTGGCAGTGAAAATCCGAAAAGTTGTTTAGAGAAAGTAGAAGCCAAGGGCGGAAACTGAAAACTCTGGTTACCGTAGCCGCATGAATAATGTAAAAACATTAAGTTAATTATTATCGAAGAGAATTATGATTTGCTAATGTCTATAAGAAAACAAAAATTGCAGTGAAATTATTATGAATTATGTTTATGATTTAGGAAACGTGAGTGATTGGATTATTTACTGTAGAATTATATATATATATATGTGTGTGTGTGTGTGTATTTATGTATGTATAATGATTCTCTAGTAAAGGTATCCTTATTTTATTAAAGTGAGGATGTCACTAACAAATAAAAAAAATACAAATTTCAATATACCAAAAAATAAAAAAATACAGCTCTCAATGTATTAAAATCAGCGTTTTCTTTTTTTTATTTTTTATATTTTAGTGTTAAAGTGAGGATGTCCTTACTAGAGAAAGAATTTGTGTGTGTGCGTGTGGATTTGAAAATCTATATTTAAATAGTTTTTCTTTAGTGCGGATGTCTGCATTTTTAAAATATAGATGTGTTGTATACACCATATGGTATATATAACGAATCTACATTTTAAAAGATGCGGTTATTTACACCTAAAAATGATTATATATATTCATCTCATACGGGCGCCCTTATTTTTTTCCCATGTGAACAAGCTATTAAACAATGGTTTTAATTTGCTAGTAAACTATATGGTTTAATAGAGTCATCATTCAATTAACTATAAAGCCATATGACATAATATCGTGTCCGTATAAAAAATAATAATAAGTTCGCTTTTATGTATGTATGTTGTATGTATGTATATGTGTTTGTACATATATTAGTCAATAAGGGTTTCCCCACTTTATTAAAGTACGGAAACACTATTATAATTAAAAGTTTTATACACGTGCACGCACACATACACATTAATGCCTGTCACAATAAGACACCATATGGTGTAAGGGCATTCCCACACTTTATTAAAGTGCGTAAACTCTCAGGGAACATCATTCTCTCTCTCTATATATATTGTGATAATTTGGTGAATACTAAATAGTTTAAGAATATTTTTTTAATTTCTATATATTATAATTTAGGACATAACATGCATATTAAAAATAAATCTAAAATTTTACGGGAGCCATGGCCCATATAGTGTCCATTATGTTCCGCCCTTGGTAGAAACTCTCTAAGATAATGCGAAAATTAAATCTCAATCTTTAAATAAATTCAACGGCTGAGATATAGGGTTTGGATAAAAAATTTTGTCAGCGCCTCTTCATAGGAAAACCACTAATAGATACATGCATATGCATTCCTTCATACAAATGCAAAAATGCAGATTTTATGTGGATTTGTTATTACACCATATATATATATATATGTGTGGAGTAAATAATGAATCCGTAAGAAATCCACATCTAAGCATTACATATATACACACACACACACAAACATATAAATACATATATATATATACATATACACATACATATATATATACATACACACACTCTATTGTTTTTATAGAAAAAATACAGTATAAATATTTTAATTTTAGCTAGAAATACTTGCCGTATATCTTTATGAAGAGTGAAGAAAGCAAAATTACTCCATACCTGTATCTTGCTAGAGATTTAACTTTGGTAGCAGCAATGCTATTTAATATCTTGCTTATGATCTTCAACGTGACGAAACGTAATTCTTTCTTATCGATTAAGTTTACTCCATGACCTTCTACGAATTTGGAAAAATGTATTCTCTAGGAACGATGAAGTTAAATTTGAACGGTGGTTTCAAATTGAAAAGAGATTTGATGGCATAAGAAAAATTGTTGGAAATTAAAATAGCAAACTCGTGGATGGGCAATAAATTCGGAAGCAGACTAACTATAAGAAAACTATCAGAACTTTATATTTGTATGTGATTGGTCTTTTTTTTTTAAGCAAAATTAATTAATTAATACGAAAAAATTGATGACAGCTTTTGATTTTCTTCTATAGGTGGAAAAAAAGACTGGGGAACTGAATATAAATTGGAAAAATCGATTGACTTAATTACATAAATAAAAAATCCACCGAAAATTGAATAATCAGATAATAAATATCTTTTTAGGTTAAAACTTGAATAAAACGAACCCAACCAGATGCAGTACGTTCCGGTTTGGTTTGATTCGATTCGTTATCGTTGTTATATTTATTTGTTTCAGTTTATTTTTGCAAAATAACTTAAATGAACCGAATTGTGTTTACCTCTATTTTCTTGCAGTATATGTGGAACACACCTTTTTTTTTTATTATAGTTATTATTAGCTATTGAACATTGGGTCATTGTAAGATAAAATTCGAATAAGAGAAAAAAAATCACTAAATCAGAATAAAATAAATAAATATTAGCAATTGGTATGAATTATTTTGCTGTGAATTTTCAAGTATGGACACCTTTACGCCATGGTGGTGCTTTTGGTTATTTCTAGAAATTCATAAATTATATATGTTTTTTACATAGCATTTATTTTTTCATTTGAAATCTGAATAGGTCTGAAAGGGTCTGAATGTAAATTTTTGGATGATATGATTGTTTTTCTTTTTTTAATATCTAAATAAAAGTGGCGTTCTTGTTTGTTTTAATACATAAAAAAATATTGACTTAGTTATTTGACATTTATATTCTTATAAGTCAAAATGAATAAAGAGATTTAGTTTTATAGTTTAAATATGTACGTCTAATAGAGATATTGTTAGGATATAGTATTTACTTCACATTAAGACATAAGTTACATATTAAGCAAATTTAAAAAGACTTAGAAATTAATAAAATTTCAGACTTCAAATGTTTAACAAAAAGCCCTTGAATTCATTGATCTGATTTAGTTATGCTTGGTTGTTTCATGTCTTTCAACAACGTTATTCATTGTTATGGTAAAAAATAAAATAAAATAAATAAATTAGAGAATGAGATGTTGTACTTGATTTATGTCGCAATATAGTAGTTCTAGAGGATTGACTTTTAGTATACGAACGAAGAAGGTCTATAACTTTGGGAGAGACAAGAGAGAAGACATGTGAGTAAAATGGTAAAAATGGTAAATAATATAGAAAGAGAAGATAAGACGAAAAAAACAATGAATATAGATGAGAGAACATTCATGATGCGAGAAGGTAAGATGAAAAAAAATGAATATAGATGAGAGAACATTTGTGGTGCATTTAGGGGTGGCAATTGATTGGGTCAGGCTCGAGCTTACACTATATTTATTAGAGAAAATTACCCTCCAGTATTTGTGGTCTAGTTTCACTCATTGTTGACAAAGAATGTTTCTACGTTATTTAGTGGACAGCTTTGCTACATTGTCAACAATAGGACTATTATCACCTAGCACAACATGTTCTTGAAACCACATTTGACAGAAGATTATTTTCCCCCACACAATGAGTGCTTGATACCATATTTATTAGAATTAGGCTCATGATGAATGGAAATACCCCCTCATAAATTAATTGGAATTAAAAAGGAATATTAAGCGCATGGTGAAATGTTAAGTGTGAATCCAAAGACTCGAGCACTTCATTTGAAATGTTCCATCTTTAATTTATTCTCGCTATCTTTTTAATTTAAATACTACTCAAAATTTACATCCAACCAATTCACATACAAACTTGAAAAATTAACCCTACACACGATTAAATCTACCTTCTTATGGGATCTACACTTGACACCATTAATCTATATTACAATAGATTCGCATGCTTTTGAGTACAATAAAATTTGCACAATAAGTTTTTGGCGCCATTGCCGAAGAGGTAAGTCATTCTAATTTGTAGAGTTAATTTTCTTTGTAAATATCGTATAAATAATTTTGTGTGCATGTTTTGAGTGTGTTTTCAGAGTAAATGTGTAACAATGTAATAAGGTCAGTATCATATCTTTGCTTTTCTCTTTATTTTCATTAGTTTTGTTTTTAATTTTTATGTGTTCTTTGCATATATGGTCGAAGGTCATGATCACATGATCTGGAACCTACAAATCTTGAACTGGAAAAGACACTTCGCACACAAAGACACATTGCCATCAAAGGTTAACATTGGGCATAATGTTGAAATGGATTTGCTACAACAACCTCAAGCACCACAAAAGAGACCATTTAAGGACTACTCCAATCCCATAGCTAATTTGAGCACATCATTCATAAGATACCTGATAACTCTATGAAATGAGAGTTATCATGATATTTTTAGACTTAAACTAATATTACTTAGAAAATAAATAATGTGTTTTGATTGCATTTTTTTATTACATTTTGCATGGATAGCTATTTAAGTTTATTTTAAATAAATTTATTGCATTTTAGATCACTTTATCCTGTGGTTATATGCATGACTGTAGGTGATCAAAAAGCTCAATTTTGAGGGGTGGAATGCTGCAGCAGCAGACTTGTAGAGATGACAAAGAACTGGGCTGCAGATGAACTAAAACAAGTCTGAATCATAAGAGATACTAAAGATGTTGCTACAGCAATCCTGGAGCAACAAACAAGATTACGCTTGTGATTAACTGACAAAGCAGCAAAATAAACATGGGGCCACATGCTTTTGGTTGCCCTAATTTCAAGATATAAAAAAAGTGAAAGAAAAGAGGGAGAGAGTCATCACTCAAGAAAAAAAAAGAAAAGAAAAAGAAAAAAAGAGAATAAGAGAGAGTTTAGGGTTGCAGAAAAGGATTCTAAAAGAAAAAGAAGGAGATATCGTGAAGACCTAGCGGAACTCAATTCCTTATCTTTATTTTCTTGTTTTTATCTCTCTATCGGAATGTATATGATGGTAATAATGAGTTTTGTTACTATTTTATCACATATTATGAACTAAACTTTGATGTAGTTGGGTGTTAAATAAGCTTAATGGTTATTTGACTTATACATTTGTGTTGCTCTAAATCTATTGTAGCATTTTGTCTTGATTTTACTTATTGCAAATTCCTATTTCTTTTAACCACCCATTTAGTGGATACTAGCTAAGAAAGAGTCTCAAAAAAGTCTAACTTAATGGAACAAATTAAGACAATACATTATTTAAATAGGGTCATGCTTAATTTAAAGTTAGTTAAAAACTAGACATAGAGATTCATCTTGTACGACAATTGGAACCTAGAACGCATAATGTAATACCTAATATTAGCATAACAACTGGTCGATGTTAAGTTGCATTTAAATACAAGATATCTAGCATGTGATAACTGAGGATGAATGAGGGATTCTGCCAAGTGTTGTAGTAGATGATGTAGCAACAATACTGTAATTGAAAAACAATCAATACCATTAAGTGAGTTTAAATACTCAACTGCTCATTTCCCATTGAGTACATCTTTGTGTTTGTCTTGAGATTTGTCCTTATTGCTTTCTGTTTATTGCATTTTTTTAATTTTGTTAGGTCATTAATTTATTTTATTTTAATTAAATTGAACTTGCACTGTTAAGATTGTTATAACAAATCCTATAACATTAATCCCTATAGAGACGATCTGAATACGTATCATTATATTACTTGTTGTGTATACTTGTACATTGACACCTATAGCATCAATAAGTTTGATAATTTTCTTGGAAATCATGCTTCAATCAACTATGTGGGCAACTTCAATTGACAAAACCAAAATAATCATTACTCAAATACCTACAACCCTGGATGGAGACAGCACCCAAACTTCTCAAGGACCAATCAAAATCAACATGTTGCAGCATCCAGTGGACAGAACGGGCATGCTCAACCACCTGGATTTCACCAACAAAATCAAGGGTAAAGAAACACCAGCAATGATCAACTTAGTTCTCTTGAAGCTTTTATTAAGGAGTATATTATGAAGAATGAAGCAGTTATCTGAAGCCAAGCCATATCCTTAAGAAACATAGAAAATCAAATTAGATAGTTTGCAATAACATTAAGCAACATATCTTAGGCCAGTTTACCTAGCAACACAGAGGATCCAAGAAGAGAAGGAAAAAACATTGTAAAGTGATTAACTTAAGATCTGGAAAGGATGTTCATATTCTAATAGGTGTACCAAGAAGAATAGTTGAACTCATTTTAACTCAAGAAGAAACTCAAATTGAAGAGGAGCCATAACATTCCACTTTCCAGCGTACTGGTGTAAACAACCAAGCTACAACATTTGTAAAAAATAATGATCCAACACCTATTGGTGAAGATGTTGTAGCACCAACCACATCAGTCCAGAACATGGCAAAAGAGAAGCAATCTGTACAACTTGTTACAACCCATCAGTTTAGGCACCCACCACTCTTTCTTCAAAGATTCCAGAAACAAAAATAAGACAAGTAATTCAACAAATTCTTAAAAGTGTTGAAACAGCTATATATCAAAATTCCTTTTATGGAAGCTTTAGAACAAATGCTAAATTATGTGAAATTATTGAATGATATTTTGGCAAGGAAAAAAATACTTGGAGAGTTTAAAATAGTTGCTCTGATATAAGAATGTAGCTATATGCTTCAAAACATGATACCTCAGAAACTGAAAGATCCAGAAAGCTTTACAATCATATGCTCTATAGGAACTAAATACAGTAGTAAGGCACTATGTGATTTGGGAGCTAACATCAATCTCATGCCTCTATCAGTGTTTAAACAATTGGGAGTTGGAGAAGTTAGACCAGCAATAGTGGCTTTACAACTTGCTGATAGATCTCGTGCTTATGTAAAAGGCAAGATTGAAGATGTATTGGTGAAGGTGGATATAATTATTTTTCTAGTGGATTTCAGAGTACTGGACTTTGAGATAGATAAAGAAGTACCAATCATTTTAGGCTGACCTTTTTTAGCTACAGGAAAGACTCTAACTAATGTGCAGAAAAGATAATTGAATTTGTGGGTTAATGATCAGCAAGTTACATTCAATGAGTTAGATGCCATGAAGAGTCTTGATGATGTTGAAGACTATAACTTTATCCGTGTTGACAATTTTACTATAGTAGAGAGATTAAACAATTACTGCAATAATGAAGAACTCAAGGTTGTAACATTTGAAGAACATGAAGATGAAGAACTTGAAACAGCTCATATAGCATGGTTAGGAAAAAAGCTATTAACATATATGTTCATTAAATTGATTTTGATGACAACAAACTTTAAATGTGTTTGATTAAAATGTTGGAGTTTTTCATTAATAAATAATTTTTCAAAAGCCGTATAATCTTTCTAAATGTGTTCATGAAAGATGGATAATCGTTAAACTTTAATCAGAAAATAATTTCCTGCGAAATTTGGTTACAATTGTGATTCTAAAAACAAACGGTGAACCGTTAACTTTGAAACAGTTAACCCATAATTTCTAGAGATGGGTAATTCCTTAAACTAGAACCGGTTAGTAAAAATGGAAAATGCAAGTATAATGGGAAGGTTACTGAAATTAAACGGCAAACCATTTATATCAAACGGTTAACCGATAATTTTAGGATGAAATTATGTGCTAACCTTGAACCGTCGAACAAAAACGGACAAGCCTATTTTACTTTGCAGGCTATTGGAAATAACCGGCAAACCGTTAATCTCAAACGGCTAACCAATAATTTCCATAATATTATTTCATCCTAATCTTCAACCGTTTAGTAAGAACGGACAACAGAAATTTATTTTGCAGGTCTCTGAAAATTAACAGCAAACCGATAGTGGCAAACGGTCAACCATTTATTTGAATTTCAGTTCAATGCTTATTTGAGCCAGTCAAAATGGCTAACCGATAATGTTTAACGACGATCTGATTTCGTGCAGAAAGTCAACAACGACTATATTTCATTCTCAATTATAAATAAGCTCAATCAAATTCAAACAAGGGTTGATCACAACGTTATCATTGAGCTTATAATCGAGAATACAACATCTACTGAGCTTAAAATTCATTATTGTTTCATTTATTCACATATTGGGTATTGATTTGTAATCATATATATTGTGTAAGAGAAAACCAAATTTGTAATCTTTGTTTTGAGTGATTATAAGTGTTGGGATACATTTAGGTTAAGAGATTGGGGATAATCTCTCGGTGTAAAGGTTGATTGACACCTTTGAAGACAATTGTAAGTGTTCTTGAAGCCTTGAAGGCTTAACTAGTGGAATCCTCAAGCCCGGTGTGCTTGGAGGCGTTGACGTAGGCAAGGTTGGCCGAACCACGTAAAAATCTCTGTGTTTGAATCTCTCATCCCTTATCTTTTTATATTTTGATTGATTTACTTATTGTTGCTTTAAATTTGTTTCATATTTGAATTAAGTTTTGTTTAAGTTTTCCCAAATTTTTAAAAACCCAATTCACCCCCCTCTTGGGTTGCTTAGATAGTATTTCATTTGGCATCAGAACGAAGTTCTCTTATTAAGACTTAACCGTCTAGAGTAAAAGATCTACGGTAACCTAAAATGACTCTACCTTCAGAGAAGGACAATCCACAACTAGGCCACCATTCTTTGATGGTAATGACTACCCATATTGGAAAACTAAGATGATAATCTATTTGTAAGCCCTAGATTACAAAATTTGATAAGTTGTTTGTGATGGTTCATTCATGCCTTTGACTAAAAATGAATTAGGAGATGATATTCCAAAACTTTTAAGTCAATGGAGTAAGTTAGAAAAGAAAAAGATATTTTTAAACTCCAAGACAATGAATGCTCTGTTTTGTGCTCTTGATAAGAAAGAATTTCATAATGTATCTAGAATTGAGAGTGCTCAAGAAATATGGAATAAACTTGAAGTTGTCTATGAAAGGACAAATCAAGTTAAAGAGTAAAAAATCACTAGGTGAACTCACCAATACGAATTGTTCCAAATGGAACAAAATGAAAGTGTGTATTCTATGCATACACGATTCACGGACATCATGAACACCTTAAGAGCCCTAGGAAAGAATTTTTCGAATAGCGAGAAAGTGGAAAAACTCATTAGGTCACTTTCAAAAGAATTGAGACCTAAGAGGACTGCCATTGAAGAAGCCAAAAAATTAAATACTTTACCTATTGATAATTTAATTGGCTCTCTCATTTCATATGAAGAAGATTTGGCAGTAGAAAAAAGGGCATGATAAAAAGAAGAAAAGCATTGCCCTCAAAGTTTCAAAACATAAGAGTGATGAGGAAAGCGAACTGGATGATGAAGAGATAGCTATATTAACTAGAAGATTAAAAAAATTCTATAAGAAAACTAGTGAGCGGAGAAAGTTCAGAAACTTCAAGAATCAAAAAGAGAAGAAGGAGTCAATCACTTGCTATGAATGTAAAAAGCCTGGACTCATACGATCTGAATGTCCTCTTGTCAACAAGTTCAAGAAGAAAGCAATGGTAGCTATATGGGACTATATTTGAATTAACTTTTGTTTAAGTTTTCTTAAATTTTTAAAAACCCAATTCACCCCCCATCCTAGGTTGCTTAGATAGTATTTCAAAAGCAACCCGTGAGAACTGACAAGCACTTTAAATCTCTAAATCTCTCAAATAGGGAAGTAAAACCTTTTAGTACCTCTATTAAGTCACCTCCTGTTTCTGAATTGAAGTTTTTGCCTTCACATTTGAAGTATGTTTATCTTGGTAACAATGACACACTTTTTGTAATCATTTCATCTTTTTTTAATGCAGAACAATAAAAGAGCTTGGTGGATGTACTGAGGAGATAAGAAGGCCATTAGATGGAGGACCATGGTAGATATCAAAGGAATCAGCCTGTTGAGTACTGGAGATTGCATATTTATGCAGAGTAAAATTGTTATTTTATGCTCCAAGTCTTACTAACATTTTCACTTTTACATGTTTAAATCCTATTTTGTGTGTTTTGTTATAATTTAAGTATTTTATGTATTTTAGGGATACTAATAAGAAGTCGAACAGTGAAACGAATGGTATTTTTGAACTCAGAATGGTTGAAACCTTAGGAGGAGCGTAAAAATTTATTCAGTATTGTTCACATATACAGTACTATTCATAATTACGACACTGTTCACATATACGATTTAATGATGTGGCATTGGTTGATGATGTGGCAACATCCTCTTAGACCAATTATGTGGCATTGACCGATGATGTGTAGGATGCTATTAGACAAAAATAGTGATGTGGTATTGACCTATGACGTGACAACATCTTGTTGGACCGAAATACTGATGTGGTGTTGATTGATGATGTGTTCCAACCAATCAAAGCTTGCCACATGCCGCAATCCTGAGCGTCTAAATTATTTTCATCTGATGGTCGTGATTTATCCATTGTATCTATAAATAGAGGGCTTCCCCTAATTTGAACCCTTGGATCCATTTTTAAGTTCCATTTTTTGTAATTTTTCTCCATATTGTATTTTATTCATATTTTAGTAAAATTATTATTTTCCCCCTAGATTAATTATGAGTGGTTAATTTAGCTTCAAACTTAGTTTGAAGGTGAAGCCTCAACATGATTCATGGGCTTAATTAGGTTTTATTTTCTTTTTATCTCTTATTTATGTGGTTTTTTTGACTCAGTGTATCATATCTAGATTTGCACGGTATACCAACTCCCTAGTGAAGGATCGTTACTGTCTGGCACAATGAGCACTTAGCATCATATTAATTAAAGACAAAATTTCCCTCTACTATTTTGTGGGTTGTCTTGACTCAGTATCGACAGAGAGTGTATCTAAGCTATTTAGTTAATGGTCCTGCCACGTTGTCAATAGAAGGATTACTATCGTCTGTCACAATGTGTTCTTGACACCACACTTAGTGGAAGATCATTACCTTTTGCGCATTGAGTGCTTGATACTATATTTATTAGAGTGAGGATTATGAAGAGTAAAAAATACCCCCCTCAAGAGTTAATCGAAACTAAAAAGAAAATATTAAGCACATGGTGAATGTTGAGTATGAATCCAAAGACTCAAGCATTTCATTTGCATTGTTTTCATCTTTAAGTTATTCCTATCTTTTTATTTTAAATCTTAAGATAAAAAAAATCACTTCCAACCAACTCACATGTATACCTAAAAAATAAAACATGCACATAACTAAATCTACCTCCTTGTGTGATCGACACTCATCACTATAAAATCTATTTTACAATATATTTTTGTGCTTACGAGTGCAATAAAATTTGCACAATACAACCCTTCTATTGCCTTTCATAGATCAGATGCTGGAAAGACTTGCTGGAAAAGAATACTATTGTTTCTTGAACGGATATTCAGGTTACAACTAGATTTCTATAGCACCAGAGGATCAGAAGAAGACAACATTCACTTGTCCCTATGGAACCTTTACCTTAAAAAAGATGTCATTTAGCATGTGCAATGATCCAGTAAATTTCCAGAGATATATGATATATATTTTTTCAGATATAGTTGAGCAAACACTTAAGGTATTCATGGATGATTTTTCAGTTTTTGGGGAATCGTATGATGACTATTTGCATAATCTAGAAAATGTGCTTAAGAGATGTGAGGAGACAAACTTAGTGTTAATTGGGAAAAGTGTCATTTCATGGTACAAGAAGAGATAGTCCTAGGCCATAAGGTCTCTAGAAAGGGAATAGAGATGGATAAGACAAAAATAGAGATAATTGATAAACTTTCATCTCCTACTAAGTCAAGGGCATTAAAAGTTTCTTAGGTCATGCTGAGTTCTATAGAAGATTTTTTAAGGATTTTTCCAATATCCAAACTTTTATACATGTGGTTGGAGCATGACCGACCCTTCAATTTTAATGAAAATTACCTAAAGGCTTTTGTGGAGTTTAAGAAAGCCCTTATTACAGCATCAGTTATTGTAGTATTCGATTGAAGTATGCCCTTTGAGTTAATATGTAATGCTAACGACTACTCTATTAGAGCAGTGCTAAAGCAGAGGAAAGACAATATTTTTTACTCCATTTATTATGCTAGGAAGGCCTTAGCTGATGCACAACTTAACTATATTACCATTGAAAAAGAGTTGTTAATAGTTGTTTTTGCATTTGATAAATTCAGAGCTTATTTGATTAGCACCAAAGTGATTGTTTATACAGACCACTCAGCTATAAAGTATTTGATTTCAAAGAATGATGTCAAACCAAGGTTGATTAGGTGGATTCAATTATTGCAAGAGTTTGACCTAGAGATCAAGGATATGAAAGGTATTGAGAATCAAGTAGCAGATCATCTCTCAAGGCTGAAAACATATGCAAGCACTTTAACTAAGTAAGACATAACATAAACTTTTCCTAATGAGTAATTGCTGATGATATAGCACACACAAATACTATAGCAATCTGAAATTTTCATGGTATACAGATTTTGCTAATTACTTAGTGAGTGGATTACTATCACCTGATTTGAGCTACCAACAAAAGAAAAGATTTCTATATGATGTCAAAAGCTATTAGTCGGATAACCCTTACTTGTACAAGATGTGTTCAGACCATGTGATCAAAAGTTGTGTTCCTGATGAAGAAATTTCAGACATTCTTCAGTCTTGTCATGCTGCAGCATATGGTGGACATTTTTTAGAACACATAACAATAACAAAAGTTCTTCAATCAGTTACACCAGCAGAAGCCAAGTGCTCAATATCATCCCAAAAGCTTTAAAACCTCTAGAATGCCTGCTCGAATCACCAATTAGAGAAGAGCTAGTCATCTCAAATACCAAATGTCAAATCATGCTGACACCTTCATTTTCTTGCCAGAAAATCTTGCAACTCTAGAGGTACTGATTACATTCGCATCTTGGGCACATTTGAACATTTATCAAGAACCCATCGAGTTGTTAAATTTTAATAATTTTTATGATGACTCGATAACATTTCTTAGCCATGCAATAACAAATCATTTTATTCCTTTCACAGCAAAGCAGTTCTTTATTTGTGATTTTACTACTAACAAGTTACTTTATTTTTTACAAGTTTATAGACCAGAGCCAAATCTCAGGACCTTTGTGCTGGATTGGGCAACTAATAATGGTAGCAGTAGCAGTAATAAGAAGTGCAAATTATATTTAACCTTCCATTTATAAATATTTTCTTATGTCACAGCATTCAGATTATGTCTTCTAAACTTTACTTCTTTTCTGTCTCAATGTCTCATTCTAGTGGGGGAGAGAATAATTACAATTGTGGAACAAATGATAGTTGTGTTATTGTTATTTACAAACTTTTTAAAATTTTATAGTCGAAGATGGCCGAATATGGAGTATAGTTACTCAAGAAATGCATCTTCTTAGTCTTAGTGTTTAGTTAAAAAATAAAAAGATAAAAATAAATAAATAAAATTTAAGGCATTTTGGTGATCTTTTGACATTTAATGACATGATGACTTCTAAATTTTAGTATTTGTATTATCTTTGGTTTTGAGTTATGTTGCACTATGTTTGCCACGTTGCATAGTGATGTTGGTGACAAATGCGAATTGAGGAATTTGATAATTGAAATTGATTGAGTTATTTGAAGGAATGTACATGATCTCTATCTTTTTCTTTTGAGTCAACCAATTAAAAAAATCAAATAAAAAATTGTGTGTCATTACATCTAAAAGTCCATTGAACTACTAGTTATGAAAGAATATTTAGAGTCCTAAAAAATGACAGAAAGACCATATTTGATCTGTTTAAGCCTTTTTTAGCTATCCCTATTGTGAATTATTCATAGTTGTTCCTTTTGAGCTATATATATATATATATATATATATATATATATATATATATATATATATATATATATATATATATATATATATATATATATACACACACTCCACGGGCTCAGAATGGGATTCACTGAGGAAGAAATGTTTGAATTTTACTGATTCAGTGAATTCCAAAATGCTTTGATAATAAGGTTGGGGTTTTGATAAATCACATGGTTTAAAAAACCAACCTTTGGGGAAAAACTTTAAAATTGCTTGAAATGGATCAGCGTGATAAAATCCATCTTCCATAGATAAAATATTTTGAAAATGAGTTTTATTAAACTTAAGGATCGTGGAGTGTGTGTATTATTTCAAAAGATTAAATAAATTAAAGACAAAATGTTAAGCAATTTTTTAATTGGTACGTGGCGTTGTATCTAGATCGATGCAGATCAAGTCTGCCTTTGAACCCAGATCTGACTTAGAACAGATCAATAGTTCACACGTTCTAGTTTCCAGTCGAAATACCTTTAAACTTTAATGATCAAAATTTTTAATTAAATCAAACACAAAGGCTCATAGAAAATATTAGATCTGGATCCCAGAACTAATATTCTAATTGAATGGAGGGAGAAGAGAAAATACAACTAAGGACAGAGATCCGATCTCTTTGCCTTATAGGAAACATAACAGTTTTTATGGCAGGATTCTGATAAAGAAGATCAACCTGCTAAGCATGCTTTTGGAATACAAAAATTTTAAAAATGGAAACTTTAAATTACAATCTTTAAATTAAATTACAAATTGAATTCTTACATGAGCTTTCTTTTCGATCCGGAGGCTTTACAAAGAGGAAAATGTTTAAATGAAGAAGAAAGGAAAATCAAAAGACAGAAAAATTTCCTCTATGTCTTCAGTTCATCTTTTCCTTTTCAGAGAGAGAGAGAGAGAGTAGAAGACGAGAATGAAAAAGAAGAGTGTTGAGTCTTAGTCTTCATCCACTCTTAAATACAAAATTGTCTTACAAAAGAGAATGCTCCAGCTGGTCTTCACATGCGGAGAAAGTAGTGACAGCATAATTGCTTTTGAAAAAGCTTCACGTGGGTGGGACCTCAAACTTTTGACAAAATCTTCACGTGAAGAGATGTTTTAGAGGATAATGGGTAAATTTTTTTGAAAACATGGCGCATGTGCGGCCACACTTGTCTCTCGAAAGACGTTTTCAAAAATTATACTTATCTAGACCATCTTGGGAGTGCCGCAGTGACGTCTTTACAAGTAGAGAAATACAAATACAAATACAAAAAAGTAGAGAAATACAAATACAATATATTTACAGATAATAAGAATTGCAACGAATTTACATAAATGGAAATTGCGAATGGAAAATACTGTTTTTTTTATACAAGCTTTAATGCTTTATTGAAGGAAAGATTTCGAAGCAATCATTTTCGTTGTCGTCTCCTAAGGATATAAAGGGCTCTGCACTATCATGCTCGGATGAGCTGACAGCAGAAGGCTCGGATCTAGATGCGAGGAGTTGTTGCATTACTTTAAAATATTCTTCTTCTGTTTTGGCATTTGCCAAAAGAGATTGGGCTTTGGACTTTTGAGATAGAAAAGTTCCTTGAGCTTTAATGTCTTTAAGACTCGGGGTTAGGAGGCCTTTTGAGGAGAGCCATTTTTGGACTATGGCTTCAGTTAGTTTTGACCGTTCGTCAAACTTGGACCACCATTTGACTTTGAAAGTTCTTTGTAAAATAAGTTCGGCTTCTTGCGTGTGATATCGCAAATTCTACATCCAAACCCAGGGAAGAAAGAAATTGGTACAAAAACAGAGAAAGGAAGGAAACTGTTTCTCGGATTTTGTAGGGATATAATGGGCTTTGAAGAGATTTAAACAGTGGATGGCATTTGGAGTGAGAATATATGGGCATGGCCCGAAGTAATTCCATCACTATTGAAACCAGTTGGGAAGGCTTTGCACAGTTATTTTAGAATTGAAGAAAAATAACCATGAATGGGTTTTTTTGGGGTTTTGTATGAAAAAGATATTAAACCAAGCCTGTTGGTAGTCCCAATAGGAAAAAGATGGGCAATGGTTCATTTTTTTTTAGAAATTTAGAGGAAAGGCTTTGGATTTGTGGAGTAGATCACCTCATTGGTTTGAGCCCAAGACTTTCATAATAGTTGTCGTAGAATAGGCGGGCTTAGAATGGGATTCACTGAGGAAGAAATGTTTGAATTTTACTGATTCAGTGAATTCCAAAATGCTTTGATAATAAGGTTGGGGTTTTGATAAATCTCATGGTTTAAAAAACCAACCTTTGGGGAAAAACTTTAAAATTGCTTGAAATGGATCAGCGTGATAAAATCCATCTTCCATAGATAAAATATTTTGAAAATGGGTTTTATTAAACCAATCCGAAGTTTTCTTTGGAAGTTTTGTTTGTGAAAGAACAATTTGAGAAGATGAACTTTCACCAAAAAGAATCACATTTTGAGAAAAAGCTTTAGAAATTTCTTTAAAAATGGATTTTTCTTCTTTAGGAGAAATCTGGCTTTGAGAAAAGCTTTGTAATGCAAGCATAAGTTCAGGGAATTTAGAAATGGATTTCATCCATTCATTTACCTGCTCATGGGAGGCAAGAGCTTTAGATTGGGCTTCTTGATCTTCTATTGTGTCAATCCAGGACTTGATTGGCATAACAGAACAAATCAATTTTTCTTTAGGTGGAGAGGATTAGGAGGCTTTAGATGGTGTTTGGGACACAGGGTCTGAGAGGATCCCTTTCCCTTTATCTCTTCTTTTTGGCGGTATTATCTGTTTTGGAGAAATTCCCTGGTTAGAAAATCAGGGAAAGAATTTGTATTGCCTTTAATAAATTCAATATCAAAATAAAAAAATACTTAAAATAGCTTGCCAACATGCAAAAATCTGTTTTGATGCAATGTTTTGAACATCTTTTTCTAAAACATGTTTTGCAGCTTTGCAATCAATTCTAAGTAGAAACTTTTGATTTAATAAATCGCTTTGAAATTTGGAAATGAATAGGACGATTGATAAAATTTCTTTTTTAATAGTAGAATAGTTTTTCTGGCATTCATTCCAATGTGTTCTTTGTTTTATCGACTTGCTTTAATATCCCACCATAACCTAAGTCTGATGCATCAGTCTCAACAATTTTAGGTAATGCAGGATTTGCAAGAAATAAACATGGAATGTTTTTAACCATGGTTTTTATTTGTTCAATAACTTTAGTATGTTCTTGTGACCATGTAACAGGAGTTTTCTTTAATTTATCATGCAGTGGTTTTGCAATCCTATTGATATTAGGACAAAAATCAAGAACATAATTTAGACTACCTAAAAATCTTTGTAATTAGGTTTTATCAAGAATTTTATCAGGAAACTTGTCAGTAAAGGCAAGGGATTTTTCTATCGGAGTAATAGTTCCTTTTGAGATGTAATGTCCAAGAAACCTGACCTTAGTTTGGAAAAGAGAAACTTTGGAACTAAAAATAGCTAGGCCAGATTTTCTAGTTGCCAAATAAAAAATCTTTAAATGTTTTAAATGTTGATCAATTGTTTGAGAAAAAATCAACACATCATCGATATAAACAATGCAAAATTCAGAAAAATGATTATAAATGTCATCCATAATTCTTTGAAATTCTGAAGGTGCATTTTTCAAACCAAAAGGCATTACTGTCCATTCGTATTGCCCAAATGGAACAATGAAAGCAGTTTTGTAACGGTCTTTAGGATGAATTTGAATTTGCCAAAAACCGAATTTCATATCAAATTTGGAAAAAAAATGAATGCAGAATGTAGTTTTGGGAGCAAATCTTTTTTATTAGGAATAGGATATCTAATCCATTTGAGTGCTTTATTTACGGGTTTATAATTTATTACCAGTCTAGGTGTTCTTCTTTCTATCTCGGAATTTTTATTGACATAGAAAGCGGCACAAGACCATGGGAACCTAGATTTGACAATGAGTCATTTGGATTCTAAATCTTTGATTTCTGTTTTACAATGTTTTTCAAGATCCATATTCATTTGAATAGGACGGGCTTTGTAGGGATTTGTCTTTCATCAAAAGAATTTTCATAAGGCAGATCAACCAAATGTTATTTTCGGTTCCAAAAAGCACTTGGTAAATCAGCACATATTTCTTTTTCAATTAAGGTTTTAAAATCGAAAATTTTTCTTTATATGAACCCATTTTTCAATTGGTTTTCAATTCTCTGTAAACTTAAATGTTTTGGTAAACAAGCTAAATCAGTTTGTTTTGTTTTGAGCAAAACATTAATTTGGTTCTAGTAAACAAAACAGGCTTTAACAATATTCAAATTCCTAGTTTTAGGTTTTTCAATAAAAGGATAAATTAATTTTTTCTTTTTTGCTTTAAAAGATAAAGTATCGTAATTGATAGTATAGGGAGTAATGAGGTTTATGAAAGGAGTTCCTAGGGTAACAGCATGATGAATATCATTTGTTAGAAGAAAGGAAGTCCTAAATTCAAAACCATTGTTATGAATTGAGGCATCAACTTTAGATTTGATTTTCAACTTTGAATTATTTGCGGCAGAAAGTCTTTCATTTGTTTTTTCATAGAATTTCTTTAGAATAAGGTCTTCTTTGATACAATTTAAATCAGTACCAGTGTCAAAGAGAGCACTGGTCAATTTCAAAATCTTTTAAAAAATATAAAGTGATTTTAATCAAATATTTTCTAGTTGTGATTTGCTTAAAAACAAAAAGGAAATCATTGGTTAATGATTCGATGTTGTCAATGTTTTGTTCATTGTTTTCATTATCAGAATCTGTTTCTTTATTAGAATTGTCTTCCAATTGTTTTTGTAGCAAAAGCTGAATAATTTCTGAATCGTTCTTTTGTTTTTCTTTTAATTCTTTAATTTCAAGTTTAATTTCTTTAATCTCTTTTTAGAGATCTTGAATATTTGAAGTTACATTCTTTGTTTTCTTTTTATTTAGAATTTCTGTAAGATCATAAGTGTTCTTTTTTATGATTGGAGCTTTAGAGGTTTCTGGTTTGTCTTTAATTCCAGAGTCTTTAAAAGTTTGTCAAGGTATTCTTTTTGGAGGACAGGGTCTGAAATATGTTTTACAAGTTCAAGAAAGGTTTCTTGTTATTTAGTCAAAACATTGATATTCTTTAAAGAGGTTTTTGAACCAGAATCACTTGATACAGATGTTTCTGAATCAATTAATTCATCAATTTGTAAAGGATCACTATCTCCCGATAAGGAAGAATTTGAATCAGAGTCAGAAGACTCGATGAGTAAAGAGGCAACTTTAGAAAGTGTTTCGTCGTCAAGGCCAAGTTCATGGAGCTTTTTGTTCATTCTGCAGAATTTTGCAGTATGGCATTTCTTTCCACATTTGTAACATGTGGCTTCTTTATAATTAAAGGAGGTTTTTGGTTTAGAAGAGGAAGAGGGTTTAAATTTCATCTGTTTAGAGAAATTAGACTTCTTATAAGGTCTTGAGACTTCTTATAAAAAGGTTCTCTAAAATCGGGTTTCCTAAGAGTCTTTGACTTGTAATGTTTTTTGTAAGGTTTCGAAGAATACTTACCATTACAATCTTTAGAAGTGGAAGTTTTAAAAGGGTCATAATTGAATTGTTTACAAAAACTGCCTAATTCTTGCTTAGATTTTCTAAGCTCTCATTTTAGACGTTTTTGTAATTTTAAATCTTGACATATCTTTAATCATTCTTTATTAACAAAACTGACTAGTTCACCTTAGGTGAGTTCGTCATAGGGAATGCGATTATCATAAAGAGCTTTAATGAAATTCTTAACCTTTTCTCCTAAGAGGGTTGGTAGACCAGCAAGGAATTTTTCTTTCCAAGTGGTATGATTTGCATCGTCCCTTAGAAAATGTCTGGTAAAGAAAGTGGTTTTATAACTCTAAAAATCACTAAGTTTTCTACATCTTAAATTATGTAATAAGAGGCTATAGAAGATTAATCTTGTTCTAGTACACCAATCTTGCTAGATTGAGCACTATCACGAGCAATTTGGACTTTAGAAGTATAAGCAAAAGAAGATACTTCTATTCGATTAAGTTATTCTTTATTGGCTTTAGCAAAATCTGATTTAAATTCTTAAACAAGCTTTTGACTATGTTTCGAAACCTGGAAAGGTTTGAAAATAAGTTCTTTAAGCTTTTCAAGGAATCAGACTTTGATGGGGTAGAAGAAGAAATAACAACAGTTGATTTTTGGAATTGGCTTTCTATTCTGGTCAATTGTTTTCCTATCGTATTTAGATTAGTATTACAGAAATTATTATGTTGAATAATACTATCTAAATTTTTCTCTATATCATTTGGTTTTTGAATCTTATAAGGTGAGGCTTTGATTTGAACAGGCGGTTCACCATGGTCAATAGTGACACTCCTGAGAGGGGGATGCTCAAATTCAATGGTTCTATCAGAATCTGATAGATTCCATTCAATGATCTTTTTACGAATTGTGATTGGATTTGATTCTTTAAAATGATAGGAAATGTCATTTTCCGAGGCATAAATATCAAACCAATAAAAAAACAGAATGTGAACTTTATGCAAATTAATAAATTGGTAGTATAATTCTTGGATTTTTTTTCTTTGATTTAGAAAATGTTTAAAAAACCAAAGTCTTTTTTCTTTATTGTTATCAGAATAAAAATCATTATGCAATAAAGTTTTATCAAGCTCAAAATCTTTTTCAAGGGCATTGATTACATTCTTTGTAACAGCAGAAAAATTTAGTCAAAACATTGATATTCTTTAAAGAGGTTTTTGAACCAGAATCACTTGATACAGATGTTTCTGAATCAATTAATTCATCAATTTGTAAAGGATCACTATCTCCCGATAAGGAAGAATTTGAATCAGAGTCAGAAGACTCGATGAGTAAAGAGGCAACTTTAGAAAGTGTTTCGTCGTCAAGGCCAAGTTCATGGAGCTTTTTGTTCATTCTGCAGAATTTTGCAGTATGGCATTTCTTTCCACATTTGTAACATGTGGCTTCTTTATAATTAAAGGAGGTTTTTGGTTTAGAAGAGGAAGAGGGTTTAAATTTCATCTGTTTAGAGAAATTAGACTTCTTATAAGGTCTTGAGACTTCTTATAAAAAGGTTCTCTAAAATCGGGTTTCCTAAGAGTCTTTGACTTGTAATGTTTTTTGTAAGGTTTCGAAGAATACTTACCATTACAATCTTTAGAAGTGGAAGTTTTAAAAGGGTCATAATTGAATTGTTTACAAAAACTGCCTAATTCTTGCTTAGATTTTCTAAGCTCTCATTTTAGACGTTTTTGTAATTTTAAATCTTGACATATCTTTAATCATTCTTTATTAACAAAACTGACTAGTTCACCTTAGGTGAGTTCGTCATAGGGAATGCGATTATCATAAAGAGCTTTAATGAAATTCTTAACCTTTTCTCCTAAGAGGGTTGGTAGACCAGCAAGGAATTTTTCTTTCCAAGTGGTATGATTTGCATCGTCCCTTAGAAAATGTCTGGTAAAGAAAGTGGTTTTATAACTCTAAAAATCACTAAGTTTTCTACATCTTAAATTATGTAATAAGAGGCTATAGAAGATTAATCTTGTTCTAGTACACCAATCTTGCTAGATTGAGCACTATCACGAGCAATTTGGACTTTAGAAGTATAAGCAAAAGAAGATACTTCTATTCGATTAAGTTATTCTTTATTGGCTTTAGCAAAATCTGATTTAAATTCTTAAACAAGCTTTTGACTATGTTTCGAAACCTGGAAAGGTTTGAAAATAAGTTCTTTAAGCTTTTCAAGGAATCAGACTTTGATGGGGTAGAAGAAGAAATAACAACAGTTGATTTTTGGAATTGGCTTTCTATTCTGGTCAATTGTTTTCCTATCGTATTTAGATTAGTATTACAGAAATTATTATGTTGAATAATACTATCTAAATTTTTCTCTATATCATTTGGTTTTTGAATCTTATAAGGTGAGGCTTTGATTTGAACAGGCGGTTCACCATGGTCAATAGTGACACTCCTGAGAGGGGGATGCTCAAATTCAATGGTTCTATCAGAATCTGATAGATTCCATTCAATGATCTTTTTACGAATTGTGATTGGATTTGATTCTTTAAAATGATAGGAAATGTCATTTTCCGAGGCATAAATATCAAACCAATAAAAAAACAGAATGTGAACTTTATGCAAATTAATAAATTGGTAGTATAATTCTTGGATTTTTTTTCTTTGATTTAGAAAATGTTTAAAAAACCAAAGTCTTTTTTCTTTATTGTTATCAGAATAAAAATCATTATGCAATAAAGTTTTATCAAGCTCAAAATCTTTTTCAAGGGCATTGATTACATTCTTTGTAACAGCAGAAAATGTAGGAGAAGTTGGAGGAGAAGGTTCCTTCTATTCATGTCTTTGTTCATGTTGACAACTAGTGTAGATTGGGTGAGGAACATTAGTGGTGTAGTCAACAGAATATATAGAAGAACTGGGTATATCCGAGGTGGAAAATCTAGGTTGACTTTTTACTGGTTGGAAAGGGAGATTTATAACAGAAGGAATTTTTGAAAATTTCATTTCTAATGAAGGAATGCTGGTACAAGAATCTTTATCGGAGAATCTAGAAGATGTAGATCTCCTAAAAGATAGTTTGACTTTACCATCGGAATACTGAGTCACATTTTGTAACTCTATATTAGGCTCAAGTTGTTTTGGAATAACTGGAGCAATAACTCCTTCAAGAATCCATTCATCTGGAAGATTGACATCTTTCCATTGGATGGGCTTTGGAATTATAGTGTTGGCTTTAGACAGATCAGTCTGTAAGAGAATAGTCTCTTCTCTTTTTGACTAAAATTTATGTTGCGTACTAAACGCAGAAATCATAACTTTATATGAGATTTTAAAAATTAAGGTAACTGGGACAGATCCCTCAATCATATGATAATTATGAGTCTTTATTTGCAAGATCATGCTTTTTAAAATGTTTTTGTCTTTTAGAGAAATTGTTATGTTTGGGTAACAAGAAGTAACACACACTCCACGATCCTTGGTTGTACTGGTATCAGAGCCATAACAATTTCTCTAAAAGACAAAAATATTTTAAAAAGCATGATCTTGCAAATAAAGACTCATAATTATCATATGATTGAGGGATCTGTCCCAATTGCCTTAATTTTTAAAATCTCATACAAAGCTATGATTTCTGCGTTTAGTACGCAACATAAATTCTAGTAAAAAAGAGAAGAGACTTTTCTCTTACAGACTGATCTGTCTAAAGCCAACACTGTAATTCCAAAACCCATCCAATGGAAAGATGTCAATCTTCCAAATGAATGGATTCTTGAAGGAGCTACTGCTCCAGTTATTCCAAAACAACTTGAGCCCAATACAGAGTTATAAAATCTGACCCAGTTTTCCGATGGTAAAGTTAAACTATCCTTTAGGAGATCTACATCTTCTAGATTCTCCAATAAAGATTCTTGTACCAACATTCCTTCATTAGAAAGGAAATTTTCAAAAATTCATTCTGTTATAAATCTCTCTTTCCAGCCAGTAAAAAGTCAACCTAGGTTTTCCACCTCGGATATGCCCAGTTCTTCTATATATTCTATTGACTACACCACTAGTGTTCCTCACCCAATCTACACTAGTCGTCAACATGAACAAAGACAGGAATAGAAGGAGCCTTCTCCTCAAACTTCTCCTATATTTTCTACTGTTACAGAGAATGTAATCAATGCCCTTGAAAAAGATTTTGAGCTTGATAAAACTTTATTGCATAATGATTTTTATTCTGATAACAATAAAGAAAAAAGACTTTGGTTTTTTAAATATTTTCTAAATCAAAAGAAAAGAAATCCAAGAATTATACTACGAATTTGTTAATTTGCATAAAGTTCACATTATGTTTTTTTTATTGGTTTGATATTTATGCCTCGGAAAATGACATTTCATATTCTTTTAAAGAATCAAATCCAATCACAATTCGTAAAAAGATCACTGAATGGAATCTGTCAGATTCTGATAGAACCATTGAATCTGAGCATCCCCCTCTCAGGAGTGTCACCATTGACCATGGTGAACCGCATGTTCAAATCAAAGCCTCACCTTATAAGATTCAAAAACCATATGATATAGAGAAAATTTTAGATAGTATTATTCAACAGAATAATTTCTGTAATAATAATCTAAATAAGATAGGAAAACAGTTTATCAGAATAGAAAGCCAAATCCAAAAATCAATTGTTGTTATTTCTTCTTCTACCCCATCAAAGTCTGATTCCTTGAAAAAGCTTAAAGAACCTATTTTCAAACCTTTCCAGGTTTCGAAACATAGTCAAAAGCTTGTTCAAGAATCTAAATCAGATTTTGCTAAAGCCATTAAAGAACAACTTGATTGAATAGAAGCATCTTCTTTTACTTCTACTTCTAAAGTCCAAATTGCTCCTGATAGTACTCAATCTAGCAAGATTGGTGTACTAGAACATGATCAATCCTCTATAGCCTCTTCTGACATAGAAGCTTTCCAAGCCGAGTTTACCCCTAAAACTAATAAAATCTATTGGGAACTTGCTCTCCCAACTGTGCATACTCCTCCAGATCTTGCCATCGATAATATCCAAGTTCATTAAACCAATCTCGTTTTAATGCATCCTCAGTCTATGAGTGGAATATTGATGGTATGTCTGAGTATAATATCTTAGGATTGTTGCAACAGATGACCATGGCAGCTAATGCCTATAAAACCCAACAAGGAACCTCTAACAAAGCTATTACAGAGATTCACATTGTTGGTTTTACTGGTCAACTTAAAGGTTGGTGGGATCATCTTCTCACAAAACAACAACAATTAGACATTCTAAATTCAATCCAAACTGAAGAGGATAGAACACCCATCCTTGATGAGTTCAATAGCCCTATTCAGGATGCTGTTGCTACCCTGATTCTTACCATATCCCTCTATTTAATAGGTGATCCTTCTCACCTAAGAGATAAAAATGCTGAGTTACTACATAATTTAAGATGTAGAAAACTTAGTGATTTTCAGAGTTATAAAACCACTTTCTTTACCAGACTTTTTCTAAGGGATGATGCAAATCACACCACTTGGAAAGAAAAATTCCTTGCTGGTATACCAACCCTCTTAGGAGAAAAGGTTAGGAATTCCATTAAAACTCTTTATGACAATCGCATTCCCTATGGCGAACTCACCTATGGTGAACTAGTCAGTTTTGTTAATAAAGAAGGATTAAAGATCTGTCAAGATTTGAAATTACAACAACGTTTGAAATGGGAGCTTAGAAAATCTAAGAAAGAATTAGGCAGTTTTTGTAAACAATTCAATTATGACCCTTTTAAAACTTCCACTTCTAAAGATTGTAATGGTAAGTGTTTTACGAAACCTTACAAAAAACATTACAAGTCAAAGACTCTTAGGAAACCCGATTTTAAAGAACATTTTTATAAGAAGTCCTCGAGACCTTATAAGAAGTCTCATTTCTCTAAACAAAAGAAATTTAAACCTTCTTCCTCTTCTAAACCAAAAACCTCCTTTAATTATAAAGAAGCCACATGTTACAAATGTGGAAAGAAAGGTCATACTGTAAAATTCTGCAGAATGAACAAAAAGCTCCATAAACTTGGCCTTGACGACAAAACATTTTCTAAAGTTGCCTCTTTACTCATTGAGTCTTCTGACTCTGATTCAAATTCTTCCTTATCGGGAGATAGTGATCCTTTACAAATTGATGAATTAATTGATTCAGAAACATCTGTATCAAGTGATTCTGGTTCAGAAACCTCTTTAAAGAATATCAATGTTTTGACTAAAGAACAAGAAACCTTTCTTGAACTTGTAAAACATATTTCAGACCCTGTCCTCCAAAAAGAATACCTTGACAAACTTTTAAAGACTCTGGAATTAAAAGACAAACCAGAAACCTCTAAAGCTCCAATCATAAAAAAGAACACTTATGATCTTACAGAAATTCTAAATAAAAAGAAAACAAAAAATATAACTCCAAATATTCAAGATCTCCAAAAAGAGATTAAAGAAATTAATCTTGAAATTAAAGAATTAAAAGAAAAACAAAAGAATGATTCAGAAACTATTCAGCTTTTGCTACAAAAACAACTGGAAGACAATTCTAATAAAGAAACAGATTCTGATAATGAAAACGATGAACAAAACATTGACAACATTGAATCATTACCCAATGATTTCCTTTTTGTTTTAAAGCAAATCACAACTAGAAAATATTTTATTAAAATCACTTTATATTTTTCAAAAGATTTTGAAATTGATACCATTGCTCTCTTTGACACTGGTACTACTTTAAATTGTATCAAAGAAGACCTTGTTCTAAAGAAATTCCATGAAAAAATAAATAAAAGACTTTCTGCCACAAATAATTCAAAGTTAAAAATCAAATCCAAAGTTGATGCCTCAATTCATAACAATGGTTTTGAATTTAGGACTTCTTTTCTTCTAACAAATGATATTCATCATGCGGTTATCCTAGGAACTCCTTTCATAAACTTCATTACTCCATATACTGTCAATTACGATAGTATATCTTTTAAAGCAAAAAAGAAAAAATTAATTTTTCCTTTTATTGAAAAACCTAAAATCAAGAATTTGAATATTGTTAAAGCATGTTCTGTTTACCAGAACCAAATTAATGTTTTGCTTAAAACAAAACAAACTGATTTAGCTTGTTTACAAAAACATTTAAGTTTACAGAGAATTGAAAACCAATTGAAAAATGGGTTCATACAAAGAAAAATTTCCGATTTTAAAACCTTAATTGAAAAAGAAATATGTGTTGATCTACCAAGTGCTTTTTGGAACCGAAAACAACATTTGGTTGATCTGCCTTATGAAAATTCTTTTGATGAAAAACAAATCCCTATAAAAGTCCGTCCTATTCAAATGAATATGGATTTAGAACAACATTGTAAAATAGAAATCAAAGACTTAGAATCAAAAGGACTCATTGTCAAATCTAGGTCCCCATGGTCTTGCGCCGCTTTCTATGTCAATAAAAATTCCGAGATAGAAAGATGAATACCTAGACTGGTAATAAACTATAAACCCCTAAATAAAGCACTCAAATGGATTAGATATCATATTCCTAATAAAAAAGATTTGCTCCAAAAACTACATTCTGCATTCATTTTTTTCAAATTTGATATGAAATTCGGTTTTTGGCAAATTCAAATTCATCCTAAAGACCGTTACAAAACTGCTTTCATTGTTCCATTTGGGCAATGCGAATGGACAGTAATGCCTTTTGGTTTGAAAAATGCACCCTCAGAATTTCAAAGAATTATGAATGATATTTATAATTCTTTTTTCTGAATTTTGCATTGTTTATATCGATAATGTGTTCATTTTTTCTCAAATAATTGATCAACATTTAAAACATTTAAAGACTTTTTATTTGGCAACTAGAAAAGTTGGCCTCGGTATTTCTAGTTCCAAAGTTTCTCTTTTCCAAACTAAAGTCAGGTTTCTTGGACATTACATCTCAAAGGGAACTATCACTCCGATAGAAAGATCTCTTGCCTTTACTGACAAGTTTCCTGATAAAATTCTTGATAAAACCCAATTACAAGGATTTTTAAGTAGTCTAAATTATGTTCTTAATTAAAAATTTTGATAATTAAAGTTTAAAGGTATATCGGCTGGAAACTAGAACGTGTGAACTATTGATCTGTTCTAAGTCAGATCTAGGTTCAAAGGCAGACTTGATCTGCATCGATCTAGATACAACGCCACGTACCAATTAAAAAATTGCTTAACATTTTGTCTTTAATTTATTTAATCTTTTGAAATATATATGCACATATATATATATATGTATGTATGTATGTATGTATGTATGTATGTATATATGTATGTATGTATGTATGTATAACCTATCATCCTATCTCACTCTAATTTGGAGCATTACCTTATATTTTATGTTTTCCATTACCTATTTATGTTTGAGAAAATTTTGAAGGATTTTTCTTTTTTAAAAAATTTATTTATATATATTATGCATTGATAATAAAAAAAAAAGAGAAAACAAGAAATAAATAAATAAAAGCACCTTCAATTTCCAAAAAGATCTTTATTTTTTCTCAAATATATATTTTGTTCTTTCAATTATCCCTTCTTTATTAGCCATTTTCTCAGCCTATGTTACATCTTAGTAAAAGTCCTTTTTTGATTTTAAGGAACTATACTTTGAAGTAAAAACTGATTATATAGAGTAAAAAATGTGGTGATACATAAAAAAATAATATTGGTTCGACTAGTAATTCACTTGACTTGAGATCATATTCTTTTATAAGCTATGAACATTATTCCTTCATATTGGTGATAAGTGTGTGTAATCTCTAATGCTATAGGTTTCAATGTACAAGTGTACACATAAGTAATATATTCATGAGTATTCATATCGTCTCTACAAGGATTGGTATTATTAGATTTGCTACAGCAACCTTAACAGTGCAGTTTTGTTCTAATTAAAAATAAAACAACTAATAAACTAATAAAAGTGCAATAAATAAAATTGCAATAAATAAAATTATCTCGTCAAACATAAGGATAAAACCAATAGGAATGAAGTAGTTGAGTGAAAAAATTCACTTAATGGTATTGACTATTTTTTCAATTACAGTACTATTGCTATAACATCTATTATAGCATTGGGTAGAATCCCTCCTGCGTCCTTAGTTGTCGCCTGTTGGATATCTTATATCTAATGCAACCTAATGGTGACCAATTGTTACGCCAACCAAAAGACACATCAAACAAACCAGGAGATATAGATATGTTGATCTTATTGCATATGCTTTAGCAGCTGCACATAAGATTGATGATGACGAGTTAAAGATCTTCAAAGAGGTAGTCCAAGGCAAGTTCAGTAAAAAGTGACAAGAAGCTATGAATGAAGAAATTTTATCTCTTTATAAAAACAACACATGGGAACTCGTTAAGAGACTTGAAAATAGAAGAGTTGTGGGCTATAAATGGATCTTCAGAGCAAAATAAGGGTTGACATGTTCTGAACCAAGGAAATACAAAGCAATATTAATGGCTAAGGGGTATACATAGAAGGAATAGGCTCATTTGAAGAAGGTTTTCTCTCTAGTTGTCAGGCATGCATCAGTAAGAGTGCTTTTAGCTCTAACTGCAGTTCAAGACATGGAGCTTGATCAATTCGATATCAAAACTGCATTTCTGTATGGAAGACTTTAAGAAGAGATTTTCATGATTCAGCCTGAGGGATATATGGATTCCAAGAAGTCTTGACATGTGTGCTTGCCTAAGAAGTCACTTTATGGCCTAAAATAATCCCCAAGATAGTGGCATCTCAGGTTTGATGAGTTCATGGTAACACATGGGTTCATGAGATGCAACTCTGATTGTTATGTGTATTTCAAGTTGTTAAAGAATGATCACTACATATATCTTCTTATGTGTGTAGATGATATGCTAATAGCTTGCAAATGGAGAGATGAAAAAGAAAATTGAAGGTGATGCTGAATTTAGAATTTGACATTAAGGACTTGAGATCTGCCAAGAAGATTTTGGGTGTAGAAATTAAGAGGAATAGAACTAAAGATGAGATATTTCTAAGTCAAGAGAAATATTTGACCAAAGTTCTTGAAACTTATAAGATGTTGGATTCAAAACATGTACTTACTCCCTTAGCAGCACATTTCAAACTAAGTAATCAGTTGAGTAAAAAAACTGATGAAGAAAGGCTTGACATGGAAAATGTTCCCCATGCAAATACTGTAAGATGTCTTATGTATGCCATGGTACTAACAAGACCAGACATATCATTTGTAGTGAGTGTAGTTAGCAGATATATGGAATCACCAGGGAGGGAACACTGGAAAGTTGTTAAATGGATTATGAGCTACTTGAATGGTTCTTTGAGCCATGGTCTGCTATATGAAAGATCCAAAGGGAGTGGTGATGGGTTGATGGGCTTTGTAGACTCAGATTATATAGGAGACTTGGATAGAATGAGATTGTTGACATGTTATATGTTCATTTACAATGGATGTCTCATTAACTGGAAAGCAACCTTGCAACAAGTAATTGCTCTTTCAACCATAGAAGCTTAATATATAGTTGCTACTGAAGCTGTAAAGAAAGCTTTATGGTTGCAAGGGTTATTGGGTGAATTGAGAGTGAAGCAGAAGTCTGTAACAGTCTATTATGACAGTTCCAGTGCCATTCGTTTGTGTAAGAATCTTGTACAACATGAAAAAACCAAACACACTTCATTTCATTATGAATAAGGTGTCTAAAGAACTATAAGGATGGCCAAGGTGCATACAGATGAAAATCCAACAGATAAAGTCAAGTTCAGTATGTGTTTGAACTTGGCTGGGTTGAGAAGTCTTTGAATTGCCAAAAGATTAGAGAAGGAAACAGAAAAAGAAGTTTTGTTCAAGATGGAGAAGTGTGGACCAGAATGTAATGAATCCAAAACTTGAAGCTCTAAAACGGTTGTGTTTTGTGTAAGTGAGTTCACTTAAAATCACGTCCGCCATGCGTGCTATTCTCTTCAACAAACTTAATAAAAAACAACACTAGTTTCTATCGTTTTGGGCAAGCTTAAGTGAAGCACGTTAAACTGCATGTGAGGAGGGAATCAAAGTCGTTATGAGACTGTTATACACGCGTCCAGAAGCTGTGCAATCTGGGTTTCATCACCAGAGGTATAAAAGACTGATTGTTGAAGCAAAATTGCATGGGATTTCAGAGAGCTTTCCAAAGAGTTTTAGAAAGTAAGAGAGAGTTTTTTTGTTCTTTGTAATCTCCTCTGTAGAAGCTCTGTATCAATCATCTTGAATCATCAATAAAACTTTTTATGTGGTTTCTCTTGTGGATATAGATTGTGCATCTATGCATAATTGAACCACGTTAAATTCTATTCTTTGTGTGAGTGTTTGTTGCTCTTTGATCAGTCTAATCTTCTATTTCAATCTCCATTAATCTTGAACTTAGGTTTTGTATTAACATTTGAGCTAAAGATTGGTTGTTGGCTTAATTGCAACTTGAATAGATCTTGGCAAAGTTCTTGGGCAGTGGTTTGTTGCTAATAAGAAACAAGGCAATCAAATCACTACACATATCAAAGAGCTCCAAATAAAGATAACTACTACATTGGTAAATGCATTAAGTACTTATAGAATATTGGACTTTTAAGGAAGTATATCAAATACTCCTTACTAAGGTTAGAGTGAAACACTAATCCTATACAAAGAAAAGTGTTTCACACATTGAAGATTGTGAAAAAGACATATCATATTTCATATCAGAGAAATAGCTAGAACAAAGAAGAAAAAGATATCATATTTGGCCGCATATGATCTGTAATATCTCTATGATATTTTAGTCTTCTTCATATCAAATCCTTCATTAGACAATCTATAATGTTATTACTTTAGCCTTTCCGAGGCAAAGGGATTGTTTGTTGTGTTGAGGAGATCTCAAGGAGAGAATAAACAATTAAAGACAAGTGGTGCTCGCGAAGCAAGGTCGATTAAGTTAGATTAGACAAGGTGGTGGCAAGAGTAAAAAGGAATCTAAAATTGTGTAAGAATCCAATAGGTTCTAATATTTTCATTACTTATTGTTTAGGCGTATTCTCATGGATGTGGATTGTAATCTGAACCACTGGAAAATCCTTTGTGTGCTTTATTTTCTGCAATTTACTAGTCCTAATGTATTTAATAGGTTTAGGGTGAATGAACAATAACAGTAACCCATATACAATAGTATCGTTTGAATAGTAATCAGTAAATAGTAATTTCAATTCGATAATTAATTTATCTAAGGTTTTAATTTGCCTACACTTGTCAAAATAGATCTAAGTTTTTAACAATATTGTTAAAATAGATAGTGATTCGTACAATGTACACTACTTATAGAATTTATATTGAGAGAAAAATATTAAAGAAAATATAAATTTTAAACTTTTAAAGTGACTTCATATATTTCTAATAGTACAGATACATACATTAGTTTTTTAAAAGTATGTTAATCTCTTTTATTCATGTCCAGATATTAGATTTGACTTGTTCCATTAATTATTTAACAATGTAATGCATACTTTATATTACTTGTGTTAAATATAACTAAGCCAAAACAATTGAGAAAATGAAAATGACGAAATTGGATTCTTAATCTCTATGGGTGTAAAAAGTAATTAACAATTCTTAATGAACTAAAATTAATTTAGGGCTATTTTTGACATCTACAAAAGTAAATATATCTATTTAAAATTTTATTAGATGGGTGTGCTGAGTTTAGGTTGATCAAAAGTACATTATATGGTGCGAATAGCCCTAGCTTTTTGAAAAATATCTCAACACATCTTTCTTTCCCAACCTTTTATGTAATTGGATCATTTTACTCCCAATGATTTTAGATAATTCAAATAAATGACAAAAAATTAATAAAAATTATTGTGAATTATATAAAGTTAATTTATATAATTTTTCAAAAATATTTGTAAGAAATTACGAATATGAAAAATTATGATCATATTGAAAATTTTAAGGATTTTTAATATTATTATTATCATTTAGCCTTATGATAATCCTGTTCCTCCTCTCTATCCATTTCAGCAAGTTTGTACTACATACACCTTATTTTAAGACGAGAATTTACAGTTTCAACTAAATGACACGCACAAAATTTTAAGGATATAAAAGTACTAGCTATTATATTCATACGGAAAAATTTAATGAAATAAAAATATTAAGGATTACAACCAGGGTGAAAATTTTAAATTCCTATTATAAATATAATTCTTAACATTTTATTTTTCTCAATTTTATTTTTTTATTTGTTATTTCTTCTAACTTAATTTGGAAAAATAAATAACTAACAATAATATTCATTATTAAAAAAATTCCATTAGTATTAGAGTAGTTTGCCTAATAGAAATGTGTTTGACATGATTAATAATTATAGTGCTAATTTTAATAATAATGGAAAATTTTTATTACTAATCGTTGTTAATTTAAATAGTTCAGAATGATTTTATGAAAAAAAATTGTTGTTATTATTCAAATTAGCCAAAATTATTGGGGGTAAACGGTCAAATGAAGAAAAATATTGAGAGACAGGAATGTGTTGGGGTATTTTGTAAGCTATATAGGATCATCATAAAAGGTATTAACTTGAACTATAAAGATGTTTTATGGTATTGAACCAAACTATAGGAATATAAACAGAATTTACATTTTTCTTTTTGGTAGAATTTGTACGAAAAGTACCAAACCAGCCCCAATTAATATGTTAAACAGTTAAAGGGGTGTAACAGTAACTTTCGAAGAAACAAAAGATTCAGCTCGTAGGTACAATTAAATGATCATATATGGGAAAAAAAAAAGACCATATATGGAATAGCTTCGTAGGGGCATGGCATGGCATGGCAGAATTAAATATATTTGAATAAAGAGGGCGTACATTGAGGACTACCACTCCGACCTGTTCTTCTTTTCAATATGTTTAGCTGTGAGGTGTCGCAGAGATCTTCAATTTAATGAGAGAGCAAAATAGTTCGAAACCCATTCCATTATAGAGAACATTGCCCTACTCATTTTCTTTTCCCTTTTTTTTTTTATAGCTTTTACCATTACTCCCTAATGTTTCATAATATCTCAATGTTATCTTACCGTCAAAACTTTTAACATAGGGTCCACTTAGCTTGCAACCGTAATTTTTTTATCTCATTTTTTGTCTTTTTGTGATCCAACCATTAGATCCAACCTAAGAGTTGTAAAAGCTATTCCAACGGCAAGGATGCAATTACTTGGTTATTAACGTTGCAGCCCCTCTTGTTTCATAAAAAAAAAGGATAAATTTCAAGATTTTGACACATAAGTCCATCAAAATATTTTGTGATTTTTATATGAGTCCAGGTAATTTAATAAATGAATATATTTAGATATACAAAAATATGGATGGATTATTTTAACTTGCTAAAATACTCCCCACATCCATTTATTTAAAATATCAATTACAAAAAATCCCATTTTTTTAGTATAATATTTTTAAAAATAAAATACCCATTTAATGTTTTACCATTTAAGATAGTGTTACTTATAAGGATAAATAATTATTTTAACTAAATAAATGAAACTTAACTTTTATTTCTATAAATTTGCTCAACATCATATAACCTTATAATTGTTAGCATAAGATATAAATTTAGTCTAAAAAATTTATTCAAATGGTCCCCTTAGGGCAAAAAATTAATTATCATATGATAATTTGGTTGGCACAAACTCTATTATTCTTAATTTACTTATCCATGCCAAACACTATATTGGAATTAAATTTTAGTAAAATAAACATATGTCACCATCTTTAACCGCATTGAACAGACCCTAATTGTTTAGATTTTGTTATAGAGAGCAAGATATAATTCTTTTCTTATTATAGTAGTAAAAATAAATAAAAACAAACACAATAGATTTCTTTTAAGAGAATGCAAGCATTATTTTTATGAGATTTTGTGTTCAAGAATTAATCTAATTATGTGGTTAGAAGACTCTCTATTTTTTAATATTTTAGAAGAATTATATGCTGGATAAATGAATAAATTAAGATCAAAGCAGAACAAAAATGATTGAGAAGAAAACCGAGAGAGAACAACTTTTTAGAATTTTAAAATTTTCATATTTTAATTGGGGTTTATTTTGTAAAATTATTGAAATTTATAGTTTTTAATATTACCAAAAACAGTAGAGATTGCTAAAGAAAATGCCAAATAAATTTTTTAGAATTCTAAAATTATTATATTTTAATTAGGGCTTATTGTGTAAAGTTTTTAAAATTTATAGTTTTTATTATTTACCAAAAACAATGAAAACTGTTAAAGAAAATGTCAAAATTAGGTGTTTGGTATAACAGAGGCAAGGTAGTTTCGTCCAATTTTATAATATTTTTAATAAAATTCAATTTTGGACCGAACCCGAACTTATCAAGTGAAGCTTGAGTTTAGTCTGGCCTCATCCCCAAATTAGATAATGCCTAGCACNGGGAGGCAAGGTAGTTTCGTCCTTTAACATAATATGCAAATTTCATTAAAAAATGCAATAATTTGTACCTTAAAAGATAATTCAATATTCATATTTTAATGAAATTTTTTATTACAAAAATATCCCACTATGTAAATTTTACTATTTAGAATATTTAAATATAAAACATATAATATAATTACTGGACACCCATTTTATAGAACAATTATCCTATCTTAAACTCGAGAACTTTTCTTTGCCGACATCATAGGAGAAATAATTCAGTAGATGTTGACCTTAATTTGTCCATGTTTTATTAGCTTCTCTACAATTTTTTTTTTTGGTTTAAAAAATTAATTCTCTGCGTCAACATTCAAAAAGTTCATTTTTATGATGCTAACATACAAAATGGTACCAGTTCATTTTCCCAAGCACAATTTTGTATCTTCAAGAATACAAAAGCTATGAGATGATGTTGTATAAGAAAGAGCATTTAGCTGGAAAAAAAAAAAAAGTGAAGGCACATGAGAAGAAATAATAAATTAGCAACAAAAGTGAAGGCACATGAGAAGAAATAATAAATTAGCAACAAGCTATCGGATGTAAAAATTAAAATAAATTGAAAGAAAATCAGATGTGAAAATTGAAAAGAAACAATAAGATGTGGGAAAACAAATCAAACGGTGGATTTAACAAAAGAACATAAAATATAAAGTTTAATTTGTTTGCGTGCGACGAATATTTGTATGAATAGCCGAGTAAATAATTATATTTAATGAAATAGGCTGAAGTGAGCGCTATTTTGAAATTTTCGAGGATGTGTCAAGTCAGAATTGATTTTTTAAATGGGTGAGACTATTTGAATTAATCAAAGTCATCTCTACACCTTTTTCTTAAAATAAATTCATTATTAAAAATTTAAAATCTCAAAATTATCATTCGCTAATCTCTTTCTCTTCCTTTCTCAAAATTAAATTTAGCATATGGGAATACAAACTGAAAGGGATATTCACAGTATTTTTTGGGGTACAAATAGTCCAATCCAATTTCATTCTCGTATTGGTAAAATTTTAACTCTTTTTTTTTTTGATGGTTGATAAGAGTCTTTGGTTAAAATTTTTGAAGTCAAATTGATAGCAATATATTATAAAAATGGAATTAAATAAATGATAAAAGAAATGAGTGATAGAGGTTGAAAATATTAATAGTGTGTTTATCAACAAGTAATTGAAGTGGATTAAAATCGCAATAGGTAAGAATCAGAATAAGTTAGAATATGAATATGAAAAATGAATAAAAATAAGTTGTTTATTTGAGCTGTAGAAATATAAATTGAAATTGAAATGATTATATTCTCATTGTGTTTACTTTGTCTAAAAATTAGAATGAATTGTTTTAAGTTACCAAAATTCTCTTAGTTAATATTGTCATTTTTATTAATATTTATTATAATAATTGTGATTATTATTATTTAAAAAAATTTAATAATAATAATAATAATTTTATGCTAATTTTTATGCTATAATGGCAATTACAATGGGAATTGGGAAGCAAACCTGTAAGGCGAAGTGAATGTGGAAAGATTGCGTTTGTTTGGATTGTTCTCTGCAACTCGGGATTATGAAGTTGGAATCACTTGTAATTGCGGATCATCATGCCATGATTAGGGGTGTTTAGACGCCAATCCGATCTGTTCAATCTGTCTTATCCGTAGAAATCTAATCCGTAAAAATCTGATCCATGAATTAGTGGATTGGATTGAAAATTTAAAAATCCACAGTCGGTGGATTGGATATGGATTTACTTTTGTAAATCCGTGAATCCGCAAAAAAATAAAAAATATTTTTTTAATAAAAATAAACTTAAATATAACATTATACTTACTAATAAATAAATAAGTTAAAATATAATTACATTAACACCATATTATATCTTATCTGATAATAATATAAAAATATATATAGCTTCCTAAATAGTTAATTTTCATGTGCTAATGTAAACAAATAAATGTTTTTTTCTTTTTGGTGTATTATATTTTGAAACTTTGAATATATTTTCTAGCTTTATTTAAACAATTAATTTATTTAAATTTTATTTAATTTTAAATTTGATCGGTAAAAAAATCATTTTTATATTATTTTTTTATTTAGTTAGTTTGTGGATATGACATAATTAAAAAATTTTAGCTTGCAAACCAATCCGTAAAATGGTAGATTAGATCAAATCCGCATCCTATCCGCAGATATATGGATTGGATTTAGATGGAATTTCATCAATCTGTGGATTTGATTGGATTAAAAATTTATAATCCGTAAAAATGTGAATAAGATATGAATTGATGTTCAATCCGCAAAATCCAATCCGCGAACACCCCTAGCCATAATTATGTATCTGGGCCATGTACACACCAACTTGATAATTGGTTTTGCCCGAGGCATCGGACCAATGATCACCCATGACTATTTTGGACCACTAGTGCCGCAAAGACTTTTGAGGACAAAAGTAAAATTATTAAATTTAGATAAGATAAAATGGTGAGTTAAAGAAATAAAAACTTATTCCCAACCCCTAAAAGAATCAAGTTTTCATTTTTTAATTCTGAAAATATATGGGTCTCACATATTTTATTATCATTTCCCTCATATTTTTACAACTAAACAACATCAATTATTTTGATTATAAAATCTCTTTTTAATTTAATTATGTTACATAGGGAGCTCTAGGATATTTGAGGCTTTAGGTAAATTTTTCTATGGGACTTTTAGATACTTAAAATTTAAAACATTAAAAATAAATTTCGTATTGATTTTAAAGATCCCATAATCTGATATTTTCTTGACTAAAAGTCACTCAAGTGAGTGTGGTTATTAAATTAAAAATAAAAGTGATTAAATCATTATCATACATTAACACTAAAAGACTTATAATATTAAATTTAAAAAATTAGGGAAACTCGAATATTGAGAAGATCCTAATCAATAAAAATATCATTACAATAAATTAAGAGGGGCAATCTGAAAGGAAAATATCATAAAAATATATTTGGATTCTTTTGATCTTATCTTTTACGTAACGTTTTACAATATCGTGACGTGTGTCCTTTGTTAAGTTCGACGGCTATGATTCGCTTCATTATTTTTTTAATTCACCACGAACTATAAAATTTCGCGTTTTTGTCTCCTACCTTCAAGGATTTCACGAAGTACAAAACACAGTATCAGATTTTCAAGTCTTTACAGCATGAAGCCGACAAAACACATTCCCTGACTTTGTTTTCTTTGCCAATGTTAGCATCTCAAAGACGTCCTACCTCGTCAATTGCAGCTAATTTAACTAAAAACCATTACTCCATAAAGAACGATGAACAGCATAATCAATTGCTACAAATTAATAATGATGTATTTATTAATCAGTAATTTGAGCAGGTTAGAATTTAGAATTATAATGGATTGAATATGGAATAAAGACTGAGAATCAAAATAAAATTATTTATTTTATCTGTAGGAATTGCAATTAGAATGAATTATATTATTATTAATGTGTTTATTTTATTTTAAAATTAAAATGGATTATTGCAAGTTATTAAATTGAACTTAATTGATTATTATCATTATTTATTATAATAATTGTAATTATTATATTAAAAATCAATAATAATAACAACAACAACAAAAATTATTGTTGTATTTTTATTATTCATAATCATTATATTCATAATAGTAATTATATTATTGTTGTTGTTGTTGTTGTCATTTTTGACAATAGTAATTAATATTATAATTATTTATCATTATAATTAATATTAATAATAAAATGACTATAACAACAATAACAATAACAATAATAATAAAGAAAGACAATATGAGAATTTTAAAATTTAAGTGGGGGTAATACGATCTTATTCCTATCTCCCAAAAGAAATGAAAACTTGTTTAAATATTCTTAATTTTAGATGGCGCTCACCACATTGATTTTGATTATATATCTTATTTAAATAAGTAAACATATTATTCATTCTGTCTCTCATTTCTTTATCTTAATTTGCTTCCTGATAAGTTAACAGCCCATAAAATTAAAGGTTTAGAATTAGAAGTTTCTGAAAAAGTTCAAAAATCTCTTGAAGCATTTGGCGTTTCGTCAGTTGCTTCTCGCAGACCTCTCATTTGGCTCTTGGGGAAATCAAAATCAAGTTCATCAATACCTCTTCCTAGATTGGGCGTGGCCGCTTCCACCAAATGTTTGAGCCGTTATCAATTTACCACCCTTCCTTTAAAAAAGTTAAAAATTTACTGATATTTTGCTGATGTTATAAGGGTATCAAAGACATTTCATATTAAAGCCAAAACACTGCATTGCAAGTGTAAAATAAACAATAAAATAAAGTAAAAAAATTCAAGGGAAATAATTAGAGAATTAAATTGATAACCCTAAAATCGGCCCCTCTCTCATTAATTTTTTTCCTTAACTAAATTGTTATTGTTTTTAGTTATGATTAATACTTGAATTTCATAGATTATAATATTAATTTTGAAGTAGAATTTTTTTTTGTCGTAATTTTGCATATTGTTCATTATTTTTATTAATTGTTATTGTTATTATAAATTGTTATTATTTTTAGTTGTGATTAATACTTGAATTTCATAGGTTATAATATTAATTTTGAAACATAAATTTTTATTAATTTTTTTCTTTGTCGTTGATCGTAATTCTGCATATTATTCATTATTTTTTATTAATTACAATTTTTAATTGTTTTTTAAATCTTATTTTTGTTCATTGTTTCTTTCTTTTCAAAAGGTAAAATTATTTTTTACTCTCTTGGGGGTAAAATTGACTTTTAACTCATTTTATGTTAAACATTAACGTTTTTCTAATGGAAATGTGGTAAATTGATAACAACACAAACGTTTAGTGGTAAAATATACTTTTCAGCAAAGTATGGTACTGACATGATATGTCAGAATAACTTTAGTAGTAAAATGATAAGATCCCTAAATAAAATAAACAACTTATTTTTATTCTAATTCTTCATTTTGATTCCAACTCATTCTAATTTCAACGCATTCTAATTGCAGCCCATTTTTATTTCTCTTTAGCAAATGCACCATTAAATCAACGTTTCATACTTTTTACACGTACTCAACCTATATTTGAAGCGATATAAATGACTGCATACTTTATAATTTTCATTTGACAGCATGACAATGAAGCTAGCTTCCCTCTTGATATTTGTTCTGCTGATTTGTTTGTTTTTCTCTAGTAAAGCTGAAAAAGAATTTCACCACTTTTGGCTTGTCCAAACTTGGCCATCTGGCTATTGCTCGCATAGAGCGTGTAGAAAACCACCACCATTCTTCGTTCTACATGGCCTCTGGCCAGTGACGTATAACGGGCAAAGTTTAAATGGTTCCGGCCCAGGTAATAATAACGTTCGTGCCCAGGTATCTCTCACTTCTTCGTTTGTTTTCCTCTAAATATTCTTTTAGAGAAACTCGGAGACAAAGGCGGCTTCTCCTTAGGCAACTCGCTACCTATTATATATTTTGATTTTTTTTTTAAAGAAAAATATGTATTTCATGTCTTAAGGTTTTTCGTATCCGAGAGCATTCTCTAAGCCCATCTTCGTTTTTTTTATAAAAATAATTATTAATTTTATTTTCTAAGATAAAAGAATAAAAGTCAACCTTTTATCAAAACACTTTTTCTTTTTCACGGAATTATTTTATTTAAGTATTCCAAAAGGAAAAATTATGTCTAATTGAACATTGTGAAAAGGATGCAGTTATTCGTATTTAGTTTTTTAATCTTGTTTTAAGTATTTTTATAAGATATAGAATAGTCTTATGAGCCCCACTCAAATTTTAATATCATCGTAAAATACTAGATAATTCAACATTAGCTGCTCATATTATAATATATATATGTCATAAGATCTTAAAAGTCAAGGATTGGCAAGAAAAGAATAAACAAGAGGATCCCTAAAAGAATTAGATTTAAACCTAAAAGAATTAGAAGAATAAAAAATATAAATTAACACTTTTGTAACTTACTAAGAAAGCCTAATTCCATTTTAAAATAAATAGAGGCCTAATTCTCCATTAAAAAAATAATAATTCAAAATCTCGGCTAAATCCTCAAATTTAATTTGCTGGACCTATTCGGGGAGATATTAGTAAAACAACAGTATTTTTATGCGTTATTTCTTCTTTCGGCTTTTCAATATTCTTAGCCGTCTACGAAATTTTAGTTTTCCTGGTTCAGTTCTAACTTTTTTATTATTCTTGTAGATAGCAAATGATAAGTCTCTTCTGAGCGATATGACTCAATACTGGCCTAGTCTCATTCATCCTTACTATCTTTCTTTTTGGGTCCGTGAGTGGAATAAACACGGTAGCGCATCTCCACTGGATCCCCTAGATTATTTCCGAAGGACTATCCAATTGATGAAGGGTATGGACTTAGTTGATACACTGAGAGGTGCAGGTCTAATTCCTAGTCAAAATGGAAGTACCTATCCGAAGTCAAGATACAAGAACGCGATAAGTGCTGTAACTCAAACTACAAGTGTCATACTTAAATGCTATTCTTCTGTAATTGGTGATCTATTGGAGGAAGTTATGTTTTGCACTGATAATGCGGCAAGAAATTTCATTGCGTGCAATGACGATGACTTGCGCGCAGATAACTGTGGGCCAAATGTTACTTTCCTTGTGCGTCAGTAGCACAGTTCGGTTTATATAATAAAGTTGTTATTGAAATAAAGATTCTGATAAAGGTGCGTTTTGAAAATGCCTACCTCTAAGGTAATGAAAAGAATTTCGAGTAGTTATGTGAGCTAATCTGTGGCATTAATTTGACGGACGTCAACTATCGCATCAAACGAATGAACAGAAGGGAAATGACCGCTTGCCTTTACAATTTTTTACCTTACACTGTTTTAGGGATGGCAAAAATCCCACAGAAATGGGTATTTTGGAGGATTTTTTCTATTCAGGAAGGGTATGTGGATAATTTCATACCTAATTTCTTATTCGGAGAAGGGACGAGAATTTTTTTTTACCCAATTTCTTATTCGGAGAGGGGATGGGGATGAGGTGGAATCCACATCCCCTACCCATTTCCCCATTTTAATTTTTTAAAATTACTAGTAAATAAATTATAAAATTATAAGTATTGGTAAAAATAAAAAATATCAAAATATTTATATTATTAAATTTTTAGGCCTAAATAACTAATTAAAGTCCTAAATTTTTATTTAAGACATTAAAAAGACCGGACANTTAGATGTTATAATTGCTCACAGCAAATCACAATTTTAATATATAATCTAATCTAATATTTGCTCTTGATTTACTTCGACTTAACTATTGTGTTGTAAAAGGAATAGTTCACATTTATAAAGTGTCCACGCCACCATTGAAAAGTTAATTTTGAATCTAAATTTGATTTTATTTGTAACAATTTTGTATTAGGCTATTAATTTGTTCATGATAGTTTGTATCCCTTGCATGCTGCGTTACTTACTAATTTAATGTATGTGACTTTTGTAATGGATATTAATGTAAGATATATTTCGAACTTTAGTTTTATTTGAATTTTTTATTTTAATATGATTAACTCAAAATCGAAAACAAAAAAATATATTAGTTATTCGGGGATCCCATGTTATTATTCGGAGAGGGGATTAAGATTCTCTTAAATAATTTTGAAGGGGATGGGGAGGGGACAGGGACATACGCAAAATATCGAGAATGGGTACGGAGAGATTGGTCCCCTCCCCTCCCCATTGCCATCCCTACACTGTTTCCCCATTATTTTTCCAAAATATCTTTTTGTACCCCGTTGTAATGACGACTCCAGTAAAGGTGATATGAGGATTCAAATTCCCCGGTTGAGTTGGATTATTGGCACCACTTAATTGATCTTATAAAATTCTATTATATTATATTTACATTTAAGGATAAATATAAAAAAAAATTAACTCTGCTTTTGAGTTAGATTATTGGCACCACTCAATTGATCTTATAAAATCCTATTATATTATATTTACATTTAAGGATAGTTAAAAAAAATTAATTCTACTTATATTTTTTCTCTGTCCTTTTTCCTCTTTTTGAGTCCCACCAATACAATTGGTTTGCACAAACTTAAAACAACTCTTTTCTTTGTTCTTCCATATTGATTATTTTTACATTTGGAAAGTTAGAGTTTTCTTAATTTTGTAGAGAGAGAAAGTGTGAGAAGATTAGAGATATCAAAACAACAGAAGTTTTTTAGAGATTATTAAAAAAAATGTAACAAGTCTATTTTATATTTAAGAAAGCAAGGAAACTACAACATATTTGCAATATCTGCGGGAGCTTCCTCTAGCCACACCAGGTGTTCACGAAGGGAAATTACAAGCTTCGTCGTGTACTCTAGGCATATGATTAATAATGACTTCATTTTTGTCAGTGTGAAGTCTCTAATTTCATTTATACTCTATTCAATCTCTATTTCGATGTCAAGGTTTCGAACATCCAGTTCAACCAAAGGATTAAACGAGCATCTTTAGTCATTTTGACTCCCTTTAAAATTGCTTCAACTTCTACAAATTCCGCATCACTAGTAAAAGATTTCCTACAAACTAATGTCCCAATAAATATAAACTCTCCATTAGAGTTCTTGACCAGTAAATTCCGTTAAACCATATCCTTTACAACAGCATCTGTATTTAGCTTGTACCAGTTGTCTTGTGGGGGGAAAACTTTGCATTTCATTGCAAAAGAATTTTAAGTGTGAGAAAATAATTGTAAATTGAAAATAATTGTAAATTGAAAATTTTTTAAATGGGAAAGAGGGTTTATTTAGAAAAGTGTATTTTTAACAATAAGTGAAGTTTAATTGAAATAGGGACTTTAATAGGATCTTGGAGCTACGCCAATAGTCTTAATTCTTTTTAATTAAGTAAATACTAAATAAAACAATAACATGGTAAATCCACTTCAGTAGCTTTCAGTAGCTTTAGGGCCAATTCAATGATGCTATAATTTTTAAAATAATTATTGTCAACTGTAATGTAAAAATAATCAGCTGTGAAAAGAATATGTGAAGAGAATCAATTAAATATTTAGTGTATTCGATAAATCGTACTATTGAACTGTTGTACGAAGATAAATGACTAAATTGGATATACTGTTGAATAAAATTTATGTATATATTTATAAACATATATATATATAATATTTTTATTGCATATAAATAATAATAATTGATAACTAAAATAAAAATTTTGTATTATTAATTTTTTATTTTGTAATTTCAATCTAATTAGTAATAATAATAATCTCTTTAAAGTTAATGATTTTATTTTGTAATTAATGAGGATAATTTTAGATATTATAATATATATGTTGACATAAATAATTCTATAATATTGATTTTGATAACAAACGTTATATGTTTTTAATTAAACACGTTGAAGCTATTAATATTAAACAAATTTTTAAAGTCATATAATATTTTAGACATGTTTAAGAATTTGGATAACCGTTAACTTGAATTAGAAAATCATTTTCTACAAAAGGTTGTTAAAATGCTGATTCTGGAAAATAACGGCGAACTGTTTTCTAAAAACGGCGAACCTATAATTTCATAAAGGAATTGGATTGTAACCGTGAATCATTTAGCAAGAACAGTTAGCCAAATTTGTCTTGCAGGTTTCTGGAAATAAACGGCTAGCTGATAACTCCAAAACGGTGAACTAACTATTTAAAAATCTCAGCACAACGGTCATTTAGACAAGTCAAAATGGTGAACCAACAGCAATTAACGGCGATCCGATTTTGCTCAGAAAGTCAACAACGGCTAGTTTTCAGCTCTAACTATAAAATGGTTCAATCAAATTCAAACAAAGATAAATCCAAGAGTTTTCATTGAGCTTGCTACTGAGTATACAATTCTTATTGAGCTTCAAACTTGTTTTTGTTTCATTCATTCACACATTGAGCTTTCATTTGTAACCATATACATCGTGTGAGAGAAAATTTATTTGTAATCTTTTTTTTTTGAGTGATTGTAAGTGTTAGGGTACACTTGAGTTAAGAGATTGGAGATAATCTATTGTTGTAAGGTCTATTGATACCTGAAAAGTCAATTGTAAGTGTTGTTGAAGTCTTGGAGGCTTGTTTAGTGAAATCCTCAAGCCCGGTGAGCTTGAAGGTGTGGACGTAGGCATGGTTAGCCGAACCACGTAAAAATCACGTGTCTGCTTTCTCTTATTTTATCTCTTTATTTTTCATTCCACAATAATTTGTTTATTTTAAATTTGGTTGCTTAGTTTAAATTGCATTAAGTTTTAGTTACTTCAATTTGTAGAATCTCAATTCACCCCACTCTTGGGTTGCCTAGTTAGTATTTCATTTGGTATCAGAGCGAGGTGCTCTTGTTTAGACTTAACTATCTAGATTTAAATATCAATGGAAACTCAAAATGATTCCACATTTAGGGAAGGACAATCCACCACTAGACCATTATATTTTGATGGAAACGATTACCCATATTAGAAAACTAGGATGAGAATTTACTTCCAAGCTTTAGGTTATGAGATTTGGGAAATCGTTAATGATGGTCCTTTCATTCCAACTACAAAAAATGAAGGAGAAGAAATTCCAAAATCTTCTAGTCAATAGAATGAGTTAGAAAAAAGAAATGCTTCTCTAAATTCCAAAGTTATCAATGCCCTATTTTGTGCCTTAGATAAGAAAGAGTTCTATAGAGTTTCAAGTTGTGAAAATGCTTATGAAATTTGGAATAAACTTGAAGTTGTCTATAAGGGTACAAACCAAGTGAACAAGTCTAAAATCAATAGGTATACTAGACAATATGAGTTGTTCTAAATACAACAAAATGAGAGTGTCCATTCCATGTATACTAGATTTACGGATATAGTAAACATTCTAGGAGTACTTAGTAAGACATTTTCAAATAGCGAGAAGATAAAGAAAATCATTAGGTCATTACCAAAGGAATGAAGACCTAAGAGAACTGCCATTGAGGAAACCAAAAATTAAAATATTTTACTTATTGATAATTTAATTGGCTCTCATATTTCTTATGAAGAGGATTTGGCAGTTGAAAGAGAAGATAAAGATAAAAAGAAGTAAAACATTGCCTTGAGAGCATCAAAACCTAAAAGTGATGAGGAAAGTGATTTCAAGGATAAAGAAATGGTTGTGATGGCTAGAAAATTCAAGAAATTTTTCAAGAAATCCGGTGAGTGAAGAAATTTTAGAAACCTCAAGAACCAAAAGGAAAAGAAGGAAGTAATCATATTCTATGAATGCAAGAAGTCTGGCCATATAAGATCGAAGTGCCTACTTCTGAACAAACTCAAGAAGAAAGTCATGGTGGCTACTTGGGACGATAACGATGAAGAATCGAGTGATAAAGAAGATTCGCAAAAAGTGTCAAACCTAGCATTTATAGTAACAGGAGATGATGATGAACTTGATGAGGTAAATGATCTTCCTACTTATGATGAATTGTATAATGCTTTTAAAGAACTGCATAATGATATGATGAAAATAGGTAAGAAAAATACATGTCTTAAGAAGAAAATGCTAGAACTTTCAAATGAAAAGGATGCCTTGCATAAATGCAATAATTTACTAAATGAAAAGATCAAAGAACTAGAATTAGATAATGAAATATTGCATGATAGGATTGCTTATTTAAAAGGCAAACAAAGTACCTCATATGAGCATGAAAAATCAATGTTGATAATTTGATAAAAGAAAATGAAGAGCTTAAGAAGAAGAGCAACGAGCTCAATGAAATTGTGTTAAAATTCACAAATGGTCTAAAGAACTTAGAAAAATTGCTCAGTTCTCCAAATGTATGTTTGATAAAGGAGGACTTGGGTATAAGCCTAACTTGAAACAAAAATACTACAAAAATTAATTTGTTAAGGCTACCTCCACCAGTGATCATAAAATTATTTGTCATTATTGCAATAGAAATTGTCACATGAATTATAGATGTCTAGTTAAAAGAAATGTATATTATGGAGTAAAATGTGCTTAGGTTCCAAAAGAAATCATTGCTAACTGTTGTAAGAATTCAAATGCTATGGGTGTCAATGTACAAGTGTATACAACAAGTAATATAATGATGAGTATTCAAGATCGTCTCAATAGGGATTAATGTTATCAGATTTGCTACAGCAATCTCAACAATGCAGTTTTGCTTTAATTTAAAATAAAATAGATAATAAAATGAATAAATTAATTGAAATAAATTGCAATAAATAAAAAAGTAAATAAATAAATTCTCACGTCACACACAAGGATAAAACAAATGGGAATGGAGTAGTTGAGTAATTAAACTCACTTAATGGTTTTGACTACTTTTCTAATGTTTGGCTCGGTTGTTACAGCACTGGGCAGAATCCTTATGTATTCTCAGTTGTCGCATGTTGGATATCTTATATCTATATGTAACCCAACAGTGATCAGTTGTTATGCCAACATAAGATATAGCATTGCACGCTTAGATTCTAATTACCCTATAAGGTGAATCCTTATATCTAGTTCATCACTAATTTTAGATTAAGTATGGCCATTTTCGAATCAAGTAAAACTCAACTCAGGAACTCAATATAAAACAAAGTATTGCTCTGATATGTTCCACTAAGATAGACCCTTTTGTATTTCTTTCTTAGCTAGTATCACTAAATGGATGATCAGCCGAAATAATGAATAGAAATAAGTATTATCAAAACAAAGCGCTATAGCAAACATGCAGCAACACATATAATCAATCAATGAATCATTAAGATTGTTTATCACCCAACCATAACTAAATTTAGTTCATGGTTTGCGAAAGAAAAATAAAGAAAAGAGTTTTAGCCATCAAATACATCCCCATAAATAAATATAAAACAAGAAAAGAACAAGAAGGATTGATTTTCAATGGATTTATGTGTTTTCTCATCTATTGTAGTCATCAATCTCTCTTTTGAATTCTGCGTTTTCTTTTGTTTCTTTGCAGTTTTTCTCCTTGGGTGACGGTTCTCTTTTTACTTTACGTGTGTGCTTCTTTTATTGATAAAAATTAAGGTAAACGAAAGTCTAAGGCGCGTATCTTCCAGATTAGGAAACTCCAGATCACAATCTTCTAAGTATCTCGCGCAAAATCTTCTTTGTCGTTGTTTTAGGATTGCTACAGCAACAGATACTATAGCAACTGCACTGTTCCATATTTGTTTCAATTCTTCTGTAGCCAAGTTCTTTTCTATCTTTTGCAAGCCTATTGCAACAATATTCCTTCTTTGAAATCTGAGCTTCCAATCACCTATAATTATACACACAATCTAAGCACACAAAATTATTCTAAAACAACTCAATTTATTAAAAATGAACTAAAATGAATATTCATGCAATATAAAACTAAAATGTAATAAAAACATGTCATTTACTCCCTAAGTAATAATGATTTAAGTCTAAAAGTACCATGATAACTCTCATTTCATAGAGTTATCAATAACACTCAAGGACACAAAAAGATTTAGGTACCTAGAACTTGAGATTTCCTCTGAAGGGTGTGAAGAAGAAGAAAAATAAATGGTACTTGGATAGTGGTTGCTCAAGGTATATGACAGAAAATTATACATGGTTTTTAAGTTTTATCAAGATCAAAAGTGCTGGAGATATTTCCTTTGGAGATAATTCAAAGGGAAATATTCTCGGAATTGGTAATGTTGGTAAAGTTTCTTCAACTCTCATTGAAAATGTATGTTTAGTTGAAAATTTGAAACACAACTTGATTAGTATTAGTCAATTATGTGATAAGGGTTACAAAGTTATTTTTGATAAAATTATATGTGTCATTGAGAATGGATGTGATATTGGAAATAGATGTGGTAATGTTTACACAGTTGACATAGAATGTGCATCTACCCATGATAAATATTTTTCCGCACTGCATGATGATAATTGGTTATGCCATAAAAGAGTAGGACATGCAAGTATGAATTTTATTTTAAAGATTTTCAAAAATGATTTAGTTAAAGGTCTTTCAAAAATTGATTTTTAAAAAGATAAAATTTGTGAAGCATGCTAATTTGGTAAACAAACCAAAATCTCTTTTAAAAGCAAAAATAATATTTCTACTTCCAAACCACTTCAACTACTTCATATAGACTTATTTGGACCTTTTAGGTATGCTAGCTTGAGTGGTAAGTATTATGCTATTGTAATTGTTGATGATTTTTCTAGATACACATGGGTATTATTCTTAGCCAATAAGAATTATGCTCTTGATGCTTTTAAAGTATTTTGTAAAAAGATTCAAAATGAAAAAAGGTTTGGTATTGCATACATTAGGAGTGATCATGGAGAAGAATTTGAAAATCATTCATTTGAAAACCTTTTGCAATAATTTTACCATTGTGCATCAATTCTCTTCACTAAAAACTCCACAACAAAATGGAGTTGTTGAGAGAAAGAATAGGTTTATTTAAGAAATGGCTAGAACCATGTTGAATGAAAATGTATTACCTAAGCATTTTTTGGGCCGACACCTTCAACACCGCTTGTTATGTTTTAAATCGTGTGTTGATTGGATCTTATCTCAATAAAACTCCCTATGAGCTTTGGAAAGATAGAAAATCCAACATTGGTTATTTCAAGATCTTTATATGCAAATGTTTTACATTAAATACAAAAACAACCTTGGTAAATTTGATCCAAAATCTAATGTTGGCATGTTTCTTGGTTATTCAAATACAAACAAAGTTTATACAGTGTATAATAAAAAAACTTTAGTTGTGCAAGAATCTACTCATATTACATTTGATGAGCCTAACCTTTCCTCTATGGAGAAAGTTGTTGTTGTTGATGATGATGCAGATGAAAAGTCACAAGATAAATCATCAAAAGATAAACAAGAGGATGCACCACATGAAAATCCAGAGGATATAAAAGAAGAACAAATAAATATAAAGCAACAAGAAGGTATTTCTCAAGCAATCTCCAACGAGTGGATGTATGCTTCCTCTCACCCTAAGGATTTAATTTTAGGTGATCCTTCAAGAAGAGTAACTACTAGGTCATCATTTAAAAATACTTATCAATACGCTACATTCATATCTCAAATTGAACCAAAATCCTTTTCGGATGTAGAAAACGATGAATCTTGGATTATGGCAATGTAAGAGGAGTTAAACCAATTTAAGAGAAACAATATATAAGAGTTATTTCCTAAACCTGAACATTAATCCATCATTGACATTAAATGGGTATTTAGGATAAAATGAATGAATCTGGTATGGTTGTAAATAATAAAGCTAGATTGGTGGCTCAATTATACAACCAAGAAGAATGAATTAATTTTGATGAAACTTTTTCACCAGTAGCTAGATTGGAATCTATTAGGATGCTATTAACATTTGCTTGTCATAAATATTTATTTTATATCAAATAGATGTCAAGAGTGCATTTTTAAATTGTTACATTATGGAGAAAGTTTATGTTAAACGACCTCCTGGTTTTGAAAATGAGAAATTTTCAGACCAAGTTTATAAGTTAACAAAAGCATTATATGGTTTAAAACAAGCACCTAGAGTATAGTATGATAGGCTTAAAAATTTCTTACTGGATAATGGTTTTTCAATAGGTAAAGCTGATACAACTCTCTTTATTGAGCATAAAAATCAAGATATTCTCATTGTCCAAATTTATGTTGATGATATTATATTTGGATCTACTAATGAGTTTTTGTACAAGGAATTTGAGATGATCATGATGGGAGAATTGAAATACTTTCTTAGACTTCAAATAAAACAAACTGAAAAAGGAATTTTCATCAATCAAGCCAAATATCTAAGAGATTTACTCAAGAGGTTCAGACTTGAAGATGGAAAGATAAAAAGTACTCCAATGAGCTCAACAACCAAGCTTGACAATGATGAAAAAGGTAAGGAAGTTGATGTCAAAACATATCGAGGTATGATTGGATCCTTACTCTACTTAACTGATAGTAGGCCTGATATTATATTTAGTGTATGCTTATGTGCAAGATTTCAATCATGTCCTAAAGAATCTCATTTGCTTGCGATGAAAATGATTTTTCGTTGCTTGAGTGGAATCATAGATCTTGGCCTTTGGTATTCTAGGAGACCACATATAGACTTAACATGTTATTCGGATGCTAAATTTGCCAACTATAAGATTGATAGGAAAAGTACTAGTGGAACATGTCACTTTTTAGGTCACTCTAGTCTCTTGGTTTAACAAGAAACAAAATTCGGTTGCACTATCAACTACCAAGGCTAAGTATATTGCAGCCGAAAGTTGTTGTACTCAAGTCATATGGATGAAAAAACTCTTAGAGACTATGGCATTTACCTTGATAAAATACCTATATGGATAAAATACTAGTGTCATAAACCTATCAAAGAACCGTATCCCACATTCAAGAACAAAGTATATAGAGATTAGACATCATTTCTTAAGAGATCATCTTCAAAAAATGGATACTTCATTAAATTTTATTTCAACCAAAAACCAACTTGCTAAATTCTTCACCAAACCCCTTAATGAGGAACAATTTACTAAAATTATTCATGAGCTTGGAATGATAAACATTGCACAATTGCATTGCTTTATATGATATCTAGTCTATTTTGTTTTCCATGATATGATTACTTGTTGAATTGGGTGTTTAAATTGTGAATTCATGAATCATACATTAAATCGGCTTTTAAGACATTTTGGATCAAAGAAATGGTCTGGAAAAGTATTAAGTGATGGCCAAAGATAAAATCAAATGTGCGAAATCATAGTTAAAATAAACGGATAATCATTTGGTAATAAACGGTCTACTGTTTAAATACAGAGACTGAGGAAATGATTGCTGAAAATTACCGGCAAACCATTTAACACTAACAGTTAACTAATGAAAAACATAGAGGTAGCTATTGTAGGATTTCTAATGCTATGGGTGTCAATGTGCAAGTATACACAACAAATAATATAATGATAAATATTCAAGATTATCTCCACAATGATTGTTGTTATAAGAATTGCTACAAAAATTTTATCAGCGCAATTTTATTCTAAATTAGAATTAAAACAAATTATTAAACTAATGAACTAATTAAGATAAAAAAAATGCAATAAGAAAAATGTAATAAAGTAAAGGGATATTATCATTCGTATACCCTATAGATGCTCTGTTATAAAAAATACTACAACACTTTGAGGTTGTATCAATCGTCCACCCTAAATTAACAAAAGTTATCTGCCAACCACCAAACCATTAGCTGCCGTTTGAAAGTTAACAGAATAATAGTGAATTGACAATTTTACCCTTAAAAATTATCACTTGTATACCCTTAAATTCTTTTATTATCACTTGTATACCCTTAAATTATCACTTGTATCATATGAAAATACCAAATTACCCCTTTGCCGTTATCCTATTTAAACGGCAAGTAACGGTTTGGTGGACAGCAGACACATTTTGTCAACTTAGGGTGGACGATTGATACACCCTCAAAGTGTTGTAGTATTTTTTATAACAGAGCATCTATAGGGTATACGAATTGTCTCTTATACACATCTAACTTAGGGTGGACGATTGATACACCCTCAAAGTGTTGTAGTATTTTTTATAACAGAGCATCTATAGGGTATACGAATTGTCTCTTATACACATCTAACTTAGGGTGGACGATTGATACACCCTCAAAGTGTTGTAGTATTTTTTATAACAGAGCATCTATAGGGTATACGAATTGTCTCTTATACACATCTAACTTAGGGTGGACGATTGATACACCCTCAAAGTGTTGTAGTATTTTTTATAACAGAGCATCTATAGGGTATACGAATTGTCTCTTATACACATCTAACTTAGGGTGGACGATTGATACACCCTCAAAGTGTTGTAGTATTTTTTATAACAGAGCATCTATAGGGTATACGAATTGTCTCTTATACACATCTAACTTAGGGTGGACGATTGATACACCCTCAAAGTGTTGTAGTATTTTTTATAACAGAGCATCTATAGGGTATACGAATTGTCTCTTATACACATCTAACTTAGGGTGGACGATTGATACACCCTCAAAGTGTTGTAGTATTTTTTATAACAGAGCATCTATAGGGTATACGAATTGTCTCTTATACACATCTAACTTAGGGTGGACGATTGATACACCCTCAAAGTGTTGTAGTATTTTTTATAACAGAGCATCTATAGGGTATACGAATTGTCTCTTATACACATCTAACTTAGGGTGGACGATTGATACACCCTCAAAGTGTTGTAGTATTTTTTATAACAGAGCATCTATAGGGTATACGAATTGTCTCTTATACACATCTAACTTAGGGTGGACGATTGATACACCCTCAAAGTGTTGTAGTATTTTTTATAATAGAGCATTTATAGGGTATATAAATGATAATTTTCCTAAAGTAAATTATCACAACAAAATAAGGATGTGACCAAGGGGGAATGGAGTAGTTGAGTGCTTAAACCCACTTAATGGTTTTGACTATTTTTCTAATGTTTGGCTCGGTTGCTACACCACTGGATAGAATCCTTATGTATCCTCAGTTGTCACATGTTGGATGTCTTATACCTGAATGCAATTTAACAGTGAACAACTGTTATGCTAACATCATATATAGCATTATATGTTTTAGATTCTAATTACCTTACAAGATGAATCTCTATATCTAGTTCATCACTAATTTTATATTAAACATGACCCTTTTTCGAATCAAATTAAACCCAATCTAAAACTAAGTATTGTTTTGATATGTTCCACTAAGACAAGCCTTTTTTTGACTTCATCTAAGCTAGTATCACTAAATGGGTGGTTAGTCGAAATAGTGAATTAAAAAAAAGTATTATCAAAACAACGTGCTATAACATGCAGCAATACAGAATATCAGTCACTTAACCATCAAGTTTGTTCATCACTCAATTACGAGTAAATTTAGTTCATAATCTATGATAAAACAATAATCAAAATAGTTTCAAGCATAAAAAATCTATCATAACGAGATAAAAACAAGAAAACAAGAAAACAATAAATAAGAGTTGAGATCTGCTTGATGTTCTTCTAAAATCCTTTGTTGTCATTCTTAATTCTCTCTCTTGATCTTAGTTTTCTCTTGTTTTTTTTTCTCTATTCTTTTTCTCTAATGACGACCTCCTCTTTTTTCTTTGCGTGTGTGCTCTTTTTATAACTTAGAATTAGGGCAATCAGAAGCCTAGGGCGCACATCTTCCAGTTTAGGAAACTCCAGATTGCAAACTTCTAAGTATCTCGCGCTAAATCTTCTCTGTCTTTGCTCTAGGATTACTACAGCATTGGCTTCAACATCTGCAATGTTCCATACTTGTTTCAATTCTTCTATAACTATGTTCTTTCCTTATCCTTACAAGCCTACTGCGGCAGCATTTCTTCCTTGAATCTTGAGCTTCCGGTCACCTTTAATTATGCATATGAACTAAGCCCACAAATTATTCTAAATCAAACAAAATTTATTGAGAATAAACTAAAATAGATGCTCATGCAAAAAATAACTCAAATGCAGTAAAAACATGTCATTTACTCTCTAAGTAATATTGATTTAAGCATAAAAACACTATGATAACTCTCATTTCATAGAGTTATTAGTAGCTTTGTTAATACCACTAAAGGAGACTTCAGAATTCGAGAGATTCACTTTCCCTTAGCTTCTCTGGTTAAACGTTTCGAAACTCGCTTTATGGGTCACAAGGTAATTAACTCTTACTATGTGGATTTGGATGACCTTAAGTAGTTGATTGTGTGTGGTAGAAGTGTGAAAGATATGTTATTGCCTTGGGAGTCAACACTAGATATTGATGAATGGGTTTATCCTAATCTAGTTCGTGTTTTTTACTCGAATATGGAAATTTCCGCAAATAGGCTAAATATGATAATCACCCATGTAGGAGGTCTCCCCATAGAATTTGATATTGAGCATCTGAACAACATTATGAGAACTTTGAATTCTGACAACCAAATTTATACATCTAGGAAAGCCCTCTTGTTTGCTGATTTTTTTCATCATCGTGGAGTTAGGAATATTTGTAGGCGTTGAGATCTTTCAAATGATATTTTTGCTCTCCCCTTTCGGTCACAGCTATTACCTTTACAAGTTAGGATTCCTCACACCATTTTACAGCATGTTGTCACTCCTAAGAAGGGACAATCGGATGAAGTGACGAGAATGGATGTCGGGGTACTAGACAGTCTTTTTAAGAGGCGACTGATAACTCTATAAAATGAGAGTTATCATTTCACTTTTACACTTAAATCAAGATTACTTATAGAGTAAAAGACATATTTTTATGAGTAATGATACAGCCACAAACTCTTGTACAAACTTATTTTGTACAAACTGATGTGGCATGATAAGATTGGTTGAATTAAATATCACTTGGCCCACATGATTTGTTTTTATTAATTTATATTTTCATTCAACCAATGAATTAATGCCACATCAGTTTGTACAAAATAAGTTTGTACAAGAGTTTGTGGCTGTATCATTACTCTATTTTTATTGCATTTTTGCTATATTTTGCATGAACATCCATTTTAGTTTATTTTTAATAAATTGAGTTGTTTTAGAATAATTTGTGCTCAGATTATATGCTTAATTGTAGGTGACCGAAAGCTTAAATTTTACAGAAGGAATGTTGCTGCAACAAATTTGCAGAGATAATGAAAGAACTTGGCTACAAAAGAATTGAAACAAATCTCGAACATTACAGATGTTGTAGCCTTGTTTCTAACAATCCTAGAGCAATGACAAACTAGATTTCAGGCACCACAATTAAAAGATTGCGTTCTAAAGTTTCCAAAAATGGAGGATGCGTGCCACATACTTTCGGTTGCCCTAATTCTGAGTTTTAAAAGGAGCACGCTTGCAAAGGAAAAGGGAGAGTCGTCACCCAAAAGGATAAACTGCAAAGAAACAAGAAAACAGAAATCAATAGATAGATTAGAGGCTGTAGCAGGGGAGGAATCACAGAGATCAATCAAAAATGAGTTCTTCTTATTATCCTCTTGTTTTCTATTTTATTTACTGTTTTATTACAAATCATGAACTAAATTCTATTGTAGTTAAGTGATAAACGATCTTGATGGATGATTGACTGACATTTATGCGTTGCTCTGTGTTTGCTATAGCATTTTGTTTTAATTGTTTTTATTTCAATTCTCTATTTTGGCTAAGCACCCATTTAGTGGATACTAATTAAGAAAGAGCCTCAAATATGACCTTGCTTAATCCAACAAATAGACTACTACTTAATAGTAAATTATATTAAGGTTAAATTAGTAATATAAAAAATTATTAAAATGTAAGTGTTCAAAGTAAATTTCAAAGTACAAATAGCCCCACCTATAAATAAATTAAAGTAGAGGCGAGCTTAGGAATATAAGCCAAGTAAAGCTTTTCTTCCTATTGAATCAGTATCAAAGCGTACATGACAAATGGGACATATGAAGGTTAACCCATGTATTTATAATATTGGATAACCAATTAAATGTAAGCACCACTTAAGTCACACATGCATGTAACTTTTACATGGCTAACTTATTTAACACGGCTTACTTTTTTTTTTTTTTTTGGGATAAGATTTAATACGGCTTACTACCTCTTCTTTTATGCTTCTGGACCGAATCACCTTGCCTTTTATCCTATCAGCTCCGCTGCCCCACGTGCTTGCACCTATTTACCCTTTGCCGCTTATTTCTTAACTCCTCCAAAGCTTGCTGGCCAATAGCTAGACATGATAGCTATTTAGCAAGGCAGCGGCTAATTAACTGCACCATGTATTTTTGTACTTCACATTTGCAAATCAAACTAACAAATGGCGGAGACCCACCAGTATCACAACACCCCCCCCCCCCCCCCCATTGTGTATCTATTATTTAACGATAATTGTACTTGATATTTGCTTAAAAAAAAGAAAACGCAGTGGGATAAACAGTCTAAGTAAAAGAAATACAATTTGACGAATCATAAAGTGTCATTGGAGATGCCTGAAAACTATCTCATTCAAAACCTTCACCAATAAAAATCATGTGAGAAAACTTGGTTAAAGGAAAAAAAGAGTATAGCACACATGTGTCTAGTCTAGCTTTAAAACTTGAGCGCTTCCTTTGATGAGTTATCTCCCTGTTTATAACATACATCAACTCGATAATTAATTGGAATGTCATATGTCAATACTCAATCTTCAATTATCAATGCATGGGAATCTTTCATAAACTGTCTTGCAAAACTATGAATAAAATTTATCCCAGCTATAAGCTAAAGTTTACTCCTCTCTTTTTCAGGGAATTAAGAGACTCCTCAACAGAGATTGACAGGTATCTCTTTCGCATAGTTATCGGGAAACTAATTTTGCAACTGATTACCTCGCCAACCAAGCTCTCCTTTTGCCTCTTGGGATCCATGTTTTTCCAATTCCTACTACCGGAACTGAGGGATGGCTGTTGCATGATGTATTCGGGTCTGCGTACCTGCGTAGGGTTGAAGCCTAGTTTTTTTTAACTAGGTCCTTTATGTATCAAAAAAAAAAAATTATCCCATCTACAATCAAGTCCCATAGGTTTAGCTCTCTCACCTACATTTACAAAAGCAACAATGTCTGGAATTTTCATTGGTTTATATAATAATCTCAAAAATGAAAAATATAGCTAAATCCTGCAAAATATATTTGCATAATAAAAATCTTAATCAAATATGATACTTAATATCACAATACGGTCGAGAGAATAAAATGGGGTATTCGAGGGTAAGCTTTATCCATTCTAAAAATTATTTTCCAAATTTATAGATAAAGATATCAATAAAATTATGCCTATGCCCAGTTTGCAGCCCAATATAGCCTTTATTTCATTTTAAGCCACATCAAGGGTCTTGTGCGACATCTACGAGATTTCTTTCTGTAGGAGGTAATATCATTGTAGGTGTTGGGGAAAAATTAGGTTTTTAAATTTTTATAAAACCTTTTGAAGATCGCTCTCATATAATATATAAGAATTTGTATTATAGAAGTCGTACCTTGAAAATCCGAGTTGGCTTTTTCCGCTGAAGTGATTTAGGCTCCTAGATCACAATCCGCCACCACCACTCCTGTTAGATCACGATCCGTCACCACCACACTTGTTAGATCACGAACTGTCACAAATGATCTTTCAGGTTATGACTCAGGTTCGATCTGCACTTGACGTGTGGGCGCCTTTATCACTACCAAAGCAACTAGCACGAGAAAATTTTTCTCTCAACAATAGAGAGAAAAATCTTTTTCTCTGAT